>JAHRHZ010000274.1:33892013-33947284 GCA_024137785.1 Ginglymostoma cirratum
AGACCCTTCTGATGAAGGGTCTAGGCCCGAAACGTCAAGCTTTCCTGCTCCTAAGATGCTACTTGGCCTGCTGTGTTCATCCAGCTCCACACCTTATGTGAGATTAAGTTTTCAACCCTCGTGCACCTTAACTAACACTTGTGTCATCAGTGCGTATTTCCCAGGGACCCCTGTAAATTGATGAATCAATTTTAAGCAATTACATGTTGCAACCATAGTGTGACAGCTCTACTCGTCTCATCATTATTTTCAGGGCTGTCTTTAGGTCAGTGCTTTCTCTGAAATACTTTAGGTGCTAACTTGTGATTCTTTGATTCAGCCAACTGTTAGTTGAGTTTAAGGCATCTTTGAGGTCGTAAAAGGGCTTCTGTTATCCATCTTTTGGGAAACAGTGCTAAGCTTCTCAAGGATTGGGAGCCTGAGCTGTATGCAAATTAATAATAGTTCTACATATAAATTTAATTCTGTGCCATTATGGTAAATCCAAATGATCCGGAAAGATTAAAACTTGGCACCCTTGTAGTACTGAGTTGTAGAGGAGAAAAGCTTGCATGTATAAGATTTTACCACATCTTAAACATCCCAACTAAGACATAGAATGATGAGAACTTAACAGACTGGCTTTTTGATCTCATTAGTATTGATTTATTGAAGTGCTGTCTTCTTTTAGATTGCTGACTTGGTGGAGGCTTGTTAGCCTGTTAATGCATAGAGTAAAGAAAGTGAAACTTGAAGACAATACCACAGAAAGTCGGAAAAGGTAAGTGGCTTAAAAAGTTGCCCTACCCTTTCACTTTTGAAATTGATGTAATGTGAACAGAATTGCAGTGATCTGGATGTGTTAGACTGTACTACAGTCCCTGAGATTTTCTGTGCTATGTTGCTGATATCCAGTAGCTTACTGCTTTTGATATAAAGAAACATTTATACAAAATAAATGTATTCAGAAACCTGATTTAAGCCCTAAATTGTTTAGAGCTGCCTTTGTACAAAAAGTGCTGTCGAAGCCCTCTAACCAATGTTTTTCACTTGTCATCTTGGGTAATGGATTCTGATTTGACTACCTGATAATTACAGTCTGAGAAATTGGGTGATGTAAGAACCCACAATAGCAACAATTATAACTGTGATCCGAACCCCAAGGAATATTGAAATAAAACCCAAATATCCTTTTAAAAACATATTGTGGGTGTTTATTCATGTAATGGGAGTCATATATAATCTTTCAAAACCATGTATTCTGTATGAATGATCCGTTATGCCCATGCTAAAGGGTTATAAAACTTTGAACTATATTGATTAAAGTATTCGCTGAGAAAACAGTCTGCAACTAGTTTAATACATTTGGTTTCTTTCCTGGGCAAGAATTGACATTCCCAAAGCAAGTGAGGAAGGCAATGTTTTAACTTTATTTTGCAAATGCGAATGGAGAGAGTAGTAATTTAAGAACCTAGTTCCTGCATTCTCTTCCAGAGCGGAGCAGTAAAGCAAGATGTTGTATGTAACATGCATTCAGTGATTGCATACATGGATCCAATTTGACATGGCCTGATGAGCGAGGGAGAAAGTTCGGAGGGTTGAAGGCTGGCTAGCCATGTCTCCGGAAAAGATAGGCAGATCGTTCAGCAGCAGCAACATCAGAAATTAGGCAATCACGTATTCAGGATTCACAGGCTAAGGTGCATCAGGTGCGCAGTGATTGCACATTTATGTGCCACAACTTTAAATACCTCAATATAGTTAATACAGTTGTGTAAACAGTAGTTTCTTGCAGCTCAAGTTCTTTAATTCTGTTTTTTAACTATAGAGTAAGACTTATATGCATAGGACTATTTCTTTAGTGAAGTGGAGTGATAAGTGCGGAGTGATACATCTGAGGTAAATCCCAGCAGTATTTTGTTACTTTTGGGGAACTTGATCAAATGCATGTGTTGCATTGCTGTGCTTCAACCTTTGAAGCAGTTGGATATGGATTGTTCCTTCAATAAATATCAAATTTGTTTTTTGGGTGGTAGGGATAGATGGAATGTAAATGTACAGAGATCTTGAGGCAAGTAAAATACAGGCTCAGTTATTCAGTTGAGGGACCGCATTCTGGCACTGGGTAATGATATTTTTGGTTTCATTATGTTTAGGGACCCAAGTCGCCACTGCAATAATAGTGAAGTGAAATGCTATCGTGTGGCAATCTCTATTTAAATTGTGTAAAGCCATTCTTTTGTGGGTTATTACTCAACCTTGACTGATTCTGCAGGGCCCCATTATGTGTTAAACTGCTGGTGATCACAGATCTGTCACTAGGTAGAAAAGATTTGAAATGTTGCACTAACTGCAAATGTGTTTAAGTACAATATTTGAGTACATTGGGAAGTTTTCCTCCTTTTTGGAATACTGAGTCTAGAATGCTAAAAATACCAGGTGGAAATATTAGATAATCAAGTTGAATTGATGGACTCAAAGTTTTTTTTTGAAAGAATCCTGCATTTAAAATTTGAGTTTAAAATACATTTCTTCTTTCTTATCTCCCAAAATTGCATTCATTTTCTAAATATGTTTTAATTTTCCTGGTTAAGGCTTTATTTTAACAAGCCTATTTTGAAGTCAGAACCAATATTGTAAGTAATGGAAGATCATTTGAAGGATGTGGTCCCCATCCATTTTTATTCAAGAAAGGCTGTAAAAAGCTATTTGGCTCTAGGTTCACCAATATGTAGACAGTGTCTCTTTTGCAACAGTTTTACCATGGAGTAACAAAAGTGAAATATTGTGGATGCTGTAAAATTAAAATAGAAACATGTTAGAAATACTCAGTAGGCCATGCTGCCTGTCTGGAGAGAGAGAAACAGAGTTGATGCCAGTTGATGTCCTGTCATCAGAACAGGAACGTGCATGGGTTTTGAGCAAGTAGGGGAAAAGACGAGTAGTTCGGGAACAGAAGGGAGAAGTCAGTGATAGTTTGGAGAAGAGGACTCAGTCTTGTATTAGTTAACCAATCCTCCGTTCATGCTAACGCCCTGTCCAGAAAATAGGCTGTTATCTTCTCTCTACCTCTCTACCCCTCTCAAACACTCCAACCTCTCCACCGCAGAACGTGCAGCCCTCCGCTCCAATCCCAACCTCACCATAAAACCCACGGACAAGGGAGGTGCAGTCGTAGTATGGCGCACTGACCTCTACATTGCTGAGGCCAGGCGCCAACTCTCCAACACCACCTCCTACCGCCCCCTGGATCATGACCCCACCCCCGAGCACCAAACCGTCATCTCCCAAACCATCCACAACCTCATCACCTCAGGTGACCTCCCACCCACCGCCTCCAACCTCATCGTTCCCCAACCCCGCACTGCCCGCTTCTATCTCCTTCCCAAAGTCCACAAACCTGAATGCCCTGGTCGACCCATTGTCTCCACCTGCTCCTGCCGCACCGAACTCATCTCCACCTACCTAGACCCCATTTTCACCCCCTTGGTCCAGGAACTCCTTACCTACGTCCGTGACACCACCCACGCCCTCCACCTCCAACAGGACTTCCAATTCCCCAGTCCCCAACACCTCATTTTTACTATGGACGTTCACTCCACTCCCTATACACCTGTATTCCCTATGCAGATGGCCTAAAGGCCCTCCGCTTCTTCCTGTCCCGCAGAACTGACCAATCCCCCTCCACCGACACCCTCATCCGCTTAGCCGAACTCGTCCTCACCCTCAACAAGTTCTCTTTCAATTCCTCCCACTTCCTACAGACAAAGGGGGTGGCCATGGGTACCTGCATGGGCCCAAGCTACGCCTGCCTCTTTGTAGGTTAAGTGGAACAATCCCTCTTCCGTACCTACACTGGCCCTAAATCCCACCTCTTCCTCCGTTACATTGATGACTGTATCGGCGCCGCCTCGTGCTCCCAGGAGGAGCTCGAACAGTTCATCCACTTCACCAACACCTTCCACCCCAACCTGAAGTTCACCTGGACCATCTCCAACACTTCTCTCTCCTTCCTGGACCTCTCTGTCTCCATCTCGGGTAACCACCTAGAAACCGATGTCCATTTCAAGCCTACTGATTCCCACAGCTACCTGGAATACACCTCCTCCCACCCAACTTCCTGCAAAAATGCCATCTCCTATTCCCAATTCCTTTGCCTCCGCCGCATCTGCTCCCAGGATGAGACATTCCACTCCTGTACATCTCAGATGTCCTCATTCTTCGAGGACCGCAACATCCCCCCCCACAGTGGTCAAGAACGCCCTCGACCGTGTCTCCCGCATTTCCCGTAAGTCATCCCTCACACCCCGTCCCCGCAATAATAACCAAAAAAGAATCCCCCTCGTCCTCACGTACCACCCCAACAACCTCCGGATCCAACGCATCATCCTCCGACACTTCCGCCATCTGCAATCCGACCCCACCACCAAAGACATTTTTCCCTCCCCACCCTTATCTGCTTTCTGGAGGGACCACTCCCTCCGCGACTCCCTTGTCCGGTGCACACTCCCCTCCAGCCCCACCACACCCTGCACTTTTCCCTGCAACCGCAGGAAGTGCTACACCTGCTCCCTCACCCCAATCCCAGGCCCCAAGAAGACTTTCCACATCAGGCAGATGTTCACCTGCACATCTGCCAATGTGGTATACTGCATCCGCTGTACCCGTTGTGGCTTCCTCTGCATCGGGGAAACCAAACGGAGGCTTGGGGACCGCTTTGCAGAACACCTGCGCTCAGTTTGCAACAAACAACTGCACCTCCCAGTTGCGAACCATTTCAACTCCCCCTCCCACTCCTCAGACGACATGTCCATCCTGGACCTCCTGCAATGCCACAGTGATGCCACCCGAACGCTGCAGGAACAGCAAATCATATTCAGCCTGGGAACCCTGCAGCCCAATGGTATCAATGTGGATTTCACAAGCTTCAAAATCTCCCCTCCCCCAACCGCATCCCAAAACCAGCCCAGCTCATCTCCGCCTCCCTAACCTGTCCTTCCTTTCACCTATCCCCTCCTCCCACCTCAGCCCCACCCCCATCTCCTATCTACTAACCTCATCCCGCCCCCTTGACCTGTCCGTCCTCCCTGGACTGACCTATCTCCTTCCTACCCCCCCACCTACACTCACCTTTACCGGCTCCATCCCCGCCTCTTCGACTTGTCTGCCTCCTCTCCACCTATCCTCTCCTCTATCCAACTTCTATCCGCCTCCCCCTCTCTCCCTATTTATTTCAGAACCCTCTTCCCCTCCCCCATTTCTGATGAAGGGTCTAGGCCCGAAACGTTAAGCTTTCCTGCTCCTATGATGCTGCTTGACCTGCTGTGTTCATCCAGCCCCACACCTTGTTATCTCTGTTATCTTCTTAAGTAGCCTTATGTAGGGTGCCTGATCAAAACAACTTTTGGAAATCCAAATATGTTGCCCATACTGGTTCTGCTTTATCTCTTCTACTTGTTAACTCAAAGAATTCTAATAAATTTGTTGGACATAACTTCCCCTTTCATGAAGCCATACTGATTCTGCCGTATTTGTATCATATATTTCTAAATGGACTGTTGTTACATCCTTTATAATGGACTCTAACATTATAAAGATGACAATTATCCCAATCGTTATGACTTTCCTGACCGTATGCTCTAACATGGTATTCAAAATTTTCCATTCTTCCAGTGCACCTTGAGATTGCTGAAGATGTGAATTGTTTTATTCCCAAATTCCTTATCACTTTTTGCTATAATTTTTTCCCCCTAACAAGCTGTCTTAGGAAGTCTTGTTCATAGCTTGAAAGATAGTCATATGTACTGTTAGCTTTAGGGAGAGGTCCTGTGCAATCTATCAAGGCCCTGCCAAATGGTCTTCAAGAGCTGGTGTCAGAATTAAAGTCACAGGTTCAATTAATGATTCAGGGTTGCCCCACTACCTGACGAGTGGTATGTTTGGCAAAAATTGACCACATTTTGTAATAATGTTTGTGTTTTTTGTCTATTTCAATAATACGCAAATGACCTGCTGTTTGTAATTTTGTGAACCACTCAAAGTTTTGTTACAATACTGAGATTAGACTACCATCTAATGGACTACTGCCCATTCCTCCTCATTTGGTATTTGAGGTAATTTCCACTTCCTCATTACTACTTTGTTTTTCAACTGTTAACCCTCAGAAATTGAGTCCAAACCAGTTTCTGAAGAGGCTATTTGGTGTGACTTACTCAATTCAGGATCTATTTGCATTTCTATCAAAGAAAATAGGTTAAACCTGTCAATCTCATTATCTTTGCCTTCATTCTTCCTGTTTAGATTTTTTGAAAATAATCAAATAACTGAATTTTCAAGTCATCTCCCTTTTCATGTACTCGTCCATTTTTTGTATCAGTCTGAGACCTAGTCACGAGGCAATTTGCAAACAGTCTAGTTTCTCCTTACAGGATCTGTTTCTTCTACTTCTTGGTTATTCAACCACTCTGTGAGACCAATATCTTTGAATCAGCCAACTTCTCTATTTACTCAGTCACTCTTTAATCCAACCATATTTAATGGGATTGGTTTGTAATCTCCATGTATGTCCCCAATTAATGTTTTCTTCTTCAGTATCCCCTCTGGAAAACATTGTTATTAGCCAGCATAATTGACTGACTTGCACCATTGTCTTATATCTTTATTTGTTTACTTTTATCATTTGAATGACAAGGAAATACTTCTGTGTTTTGAGGTTTAAGAAAATTCAGAGTCTCCAATGTCTGACTTGTTTTAAAAATCAAGGCGGTATTTCCTTGTTTGTCCTGAGTTAACTCTCCCTTCTAAATAGGTTCTAAAGAAACGTGCACCTTGACTAGTTTTGATACCTTGCATCCTACACCATTTTCTGATGATTCCTGTGGTTTTTCTTGAGCAATTGACTTTAATACATTTTATTTTCTTTATATTATCCTAGGTACCAGCCTTTCACTTTTATTTTGCACCCTTCTGTTTGTTCCCTAAAACTAATACCTTTTCCACCTGCACATTTTCTATTCCTTCATTTTCTTTGTCAATTCCCAAATGACCAATTCCCCAAGTTTAGCTGCAAGGAGTATTGTAGGTATCTTCTGGAACTTTTGCTTCTTGGATCTTTGATACATGACATTCATCTAAGTAAGCTTTGAATAAGTTTACTGGAATGCTATTACTGAAGTTTTCCATAATCATAACTTCCCTTTTTCTCTTAACTTCAGTGTTTGAAACCACTGATCTCATGCTATTTTTTTCTGACTTTCTCTGGTGCTTCGGGCTCAAGCTGACAGGTATTGATTTTTGCTTTATCTTATGTTTCCATTGTCTGCAGTTTGCTTCTGTAACAAACTGGCATACATATAAGTAACTGTACCTATCAAAACACTCCACAATAGTGAGATCCAAACATCTTTGGCCACTTTATCTACTCAGCCAGCTTTTTAAATATGATGAAATATTCTTTCCACCCAATCCTTTGTAAACTTAGATGCTAAATATAGATTCCTAGTTAAATCAAATCTCATTGGGATCAAAATCTTCCTCTGAACTACTACATCTTTTTTCGGTGATTTTTTTTCTTTGAATATTTCCATTTTCCCTACTGTTTTTTTTCATTCTCTTCCCTTTCCAATTCTCTGTGACTCTCTCCCATTTCCTACCCCAAATTCACGTTTTTTTTAAATTAAATTTTAGCTAATTCTAGAGGAGATATCTCAATTTCTGATTCACCCCTTTGAATTCTAAATGCTGGATAATAGCTTTAAGCAACTCGTCCTTATAGGATTTTGCTTTAATTCCTATCCCAATTTAACTGTTAAAACTCTCAGTTTAGCCTTGGTCTAAGATTTTAAAAAATCCACTGTATGTCTTCTACTCCCACAAAAGTTTTAGGCATTTTGAAAGTCCCGTTTGTACAATGAACTTCACCATGCTCCTGTGTTATGTCCAATACCTCCACATATTTAAGTCTTCAAAAAAGACATTGTTTGTTATTAAATTCAATGATTCCAATTTGACAAGAACCCCACTTTATAATCCCATCTGATGATAATACTGGATAAGTCAGATCCCAGAAATGAATCCGACTTGCTAGATCGCGTTTGCTTTTGCAGTTGGTCACTGTGGTCATTGGTCACTTAAACATATTCACAGTTGAGCAGCAGGTTATTTTTTTTTTAAGAACAAGATGTAAACAGACTGTACAGGACCATTCGAAATATCTTAACACAAACAATGAAATAAAATTTCAGCATGTTTCCCAATACTATTCTTTTACAGATACTTGATTCCAGAGTGGGGGAAAAAAGTCACTCCTGTCTCAACTTAAGTTTTTAGATATTCCTCCCAGTTTCTTTTCCTTGGATTGAGAGATGGTTTTATGACAGCTTTGGATTCGTTGACATGAGCCTTCTGCGATTCTGATGGCTGAAATGATTTTCATCCTAACAACTTGGAAGTTTCTGTTTGGGCTCTCCTTGCTGAGAAGCTCCACATATTAAAATACTTTGGCTCGGGTCACTGGTTCCCTTGATGTAAAAGCTTAATCCTTTTGCTAGGAGAGACTGTTCTCTCTTCAGAGTTGAACCTAAAGCTAAAACGAGGACTTTTTTGTCTCTCGTAAACTCAGTAGTATAAATATTCCACTGGTGTTCTGCCAGTTATTTGACTTAGGTCTCGTATTTTCTAGTAATTAATCCATTTAGGTCACCATTCCAAATGGCATTCTGATGTGTGTTGAAAAGAATATCAACACAGAACTGACCCACACTCGTCTCCTTCTAATTTAAAATCCAAATCTCAAATGCCAATATATAATACACCTTTTATTACAGTACATTGAGTGCAAAAATAAAGAAGTTATTGCTTAACCTTTATAAATCGCTGTTGTAGCCTCAGTGGAAGTTTGTCTATAATTATTTGCACCATTTGATGCTAAACTGAAGGAGAGAGTGTTAAAGGAGTTATGTGAACAGATTGGAGAAACTTGGATTATTCTCCAGTGAGCATAAAAAGTTGACCAGAGGCCTGATAGATGTGTGGAGAATTATGAGGGAATCTGATAGCACAATTAGTAAGAAGCTATTTGTTTTGGTAAGTGGCTTGGTACCTAGAAGCCATTGATCTAAAATATTTGGCAAAAGAAATTTAAATTGAAAAATTGCTTCATATAGTGCATTCCAGATTGTAACAATCCTTTTGTGAAAGAGAGCTAGGATCTGATTGCATCATACTGTTCAAAATGCAATAAGGCATGTACTTGAAGAAGGTTAATTTTTCGGGTTTTTGTGCAAAAGCCGGGGAATGGAACTAAATTGGACACTTCTTTTCATATGCTGACACAGGAGTGATGAATAAAATGACGAACTGTGCTTCTATAATTCTTTCTTGAAATAATTTCATCAACTCCTAGGCAAATTGTCATTGTGGTAATAATGAAAGCATACTTGCTGCAATTCATGCATAGATATGCCGCATTGCATTGATCATCTGGGGTCAATCACTTCGTATGCAGCAGGTCTAAAAAAATTTCACTAATGTATCGCTGCAACCTTGTCTGGCCTAATGTTTTTTATTCCATTAATGTGAAAAGAACTTTCGGACCAGTTACTGCCATGCAACCAAAATAGGATAGCACATAACAAGAAGTAGTGGGTGATCTCTAAGCAGAACAATGACTAGTTTTCTTTTGCCCCATCTACTCATTTGGTCTTCTGCAGTTTGGAAGTTTTCACTGAACCAGAAATAGAGATGGACATTTATCTTAGTATTTTAAATGCTGCAATTAATGTCTGCTTTGTTTAGTATGCAACCACTGCCTCAACAATGATTTAATCACAATAATATCAAGTCTCTACTACTTCCTTATTGCTCATCCTAGCTGAACTCAGCTCTCTAGACATATCCATATTCCTGAGAGGTAGGAAGGATGCTATTTAGAATAGCTTGGTTACATTAACACACAACCTTGAAATATGAGATGCAGTCCACTTAATTTGAAGTTATTTCATTCAAACGTTTTAACATTAAATTCTCATTTTCAACTGATGACAATTCAAAAGTTGTTAGTAGACTACTGTCAAAAAGCAGAAGAAAGGGGCTGTGTGGTTGTAAAGGATAAACTTGCATTTATATGACAATTTTTGTGACCACAGGATGTCTGAAAGCATTTTACAGCCAATGAAGTACTTTTGAAGTGTAGTCACTGTTGTGCTGTGTGGGGAAATATGTCACAGTAACCAGCATTTTCTCATTGAGGTTTCAGTTTTTTTGTTTGAGCCATTATTGCTGTGGGTCAGTACTTGAAAAGACAACCAATTATTTTTGTTGATGTGATGGTCATTTAGTTATAGGTGATGTTCTTTGTGCCATTGATTTTAAGTGAATATGGTTAATGTTTTGCATTTATGTCTAGAATGAAGGGGTGCGATGTGATTTTGTTTTACACTAAAGTTACAGTTACAGTGCAAGTATGGCCCAAATCCAACATTGGAGTCGAACATAACACAACACTGACAAGCACAATGACTCCACTTTTGCGTGCCACTAATGCACAAAAATAAAAATGATCACTGTTGTTCATTTCAATCAATTTGCATCAACTCTGATCACAAATTTATCTGAGCATTTCTGTGATTTAGCTGCTCAGTGCGCATGAAACTATTTTTGAGAGCTTTTTGCAGAGTGGGGTCAGTGTTCAACATCAGTGGATAATTATATTAAGAGGATTTGTTCTGACAAATTTGAGAGTCTTTGAATTAATCCCAGGTCTGTATTGTGTTGATTAAGTGCAGTAGGTGAGCAATCGTTGTGCAACTATTGGCCTCAACATCTCAGGATTATGAACGGGGTGACGTAATTCGGATTTACATTCCTGTGGTTCTTGCTGCCAAGTGTGAGCCAAAGCAAGTAAAACATAAAAATGGTAACAATATTAAGTATGCATTTCCTTCACCACTAACAAATTTGCATGTTGTATTTTTAAAAAATACACAAAGGAGCAAAGACCTCAGATGTTGATGCCAGTGCGTCTGCAACTGCTCCCATGATGCCTATAAAGTCAACCAGTGTTTACTGAACTACTTTGGCAGAAAATATTGTCTTTTATATGGTATGCTTTTTTTAAAAAGTAATCCATCTTGTTGCAATAGTAAGCGGTGTTTATAGGAAATTTGTTGATATCTATTTATACTATGAACTATTTTGCATCTAGGAGACATCCATCATACTCCTGGTAGATGTGTCAAACTTCATTATAGAAGCATTAACCTGAAATTTACACCTGTGATTGCTCTCATAAATTTACAAGCAAATGACATGACTTGGATTTCCACAGAAAGTACGTAAGTAGTGCCCTTAAGGGTAGGGATAGATTAAGCATTGTTCTTGAATGGACAAACTAGGTCAGCAACTGAAATATCGTATCCGCAACTCTAGATCTCAAAATATCTGTGTGCAACGTATGGAAGATGAGTTAACATTCTCTGGATGAACAGCTATTTCCATGCGGTATTGGTGGGCTTCTAGCATCTATGAAAATATCACAGCAGTGCAAGAATTGAGAAGGGAAAAGAGATTTCTCGTGGGGACCAATGGTTATAAAAATGCAGTGGTTTCCAAGTTGAGCTCTTGTTTTATTTTGTAGCCACACTTAAAACTAAAATGATACAATACTGTCTTCAATTGGAAAATGTACTTCCTTTTCGATCTGAGGGGTGGACGTTCTTGTCTCTGTTCAAATGTTAATTTTATAGGGAACCTTGTGAGAAAAGTGACAATCATCTGCTGAATCAGTGAAGGAAACATTAACCAGCTGACTGTCAGTGGTTTGAGTACATCAATAGGAAGTTGCAAACTAGGTACGTTTATAAAATGGCAACTAGGTAAAAGTCTTGTTTCTGTCACCAAAAACATTTTTGTCATTTTTATTTTTAATTGAATGCCACAAGACTGACAAGGGAACCTGAGAAATTGCTTGTTTCCTAGGTTTTAATTTGTTAAAGACTTCAGTTCCTAACTTTGCTCATGCTACATAGTTTATACTTGTAAACTAGTCAGTTTCTGCACTTCCACTTTCCGTAGTTTGAATTTCCTTTTGAGGATCTGATTAGCTGTCTTAGTGCAGGAAATAGCCAGTATAATCTTTTTGATCTAGTAAGCTGATGGAACTTAGCTACATGCTTCAGTTTTAAATATAGTTCAGGCAGACATTGTGTGTGGGCATGAGTGCTTTTCTCCCCTTTCCGATAGGTTGCTTTCTTCCTGTCTACCTTTAAAGGTGTCAGCCTCTGAGCCAGAAGGTTGGGTGTTTACGTCCCATTCCAGAGATCTGATCGAGGCACATATTTCATTACAGCACTGAGGGAGTGCTATATTGTTGGATGGCAAATTACAAGTCACATCTTTGCTTTTGTTTGAGTGTAAAAGATCTTATATCACTATTTGTAGAATAAGAGAGTTCTTACAAGGTCCTGGCTGTGATTTATCTGTCACGCTATCATTTTTTTTTTTAAAAATTGAATATTGTGGCCATTGTCTCATTGCTATTTAGATTCTCTTTCCGTGCCCAAACTGACTACTTAATTTTCATGTTACAACAGTGACTGCAGTTCACAAGTGCATTATTATCTGTAAAGTATCCAGGCATATCTTGAATTCATATTATTTCAAAATGCTTTGGTGAAGCATCTTGAGACATTTTATTAAAGGCGCTATATAATGCATGCTGACATTTGGAAAAGTGTTTTTCATTCACTGGCACTTTTTAAACTCTAGTTCATCCTTAGTTTGACATGTTGAACTATCAGGCTGTTGTGTCCTTTTATTATTTTTATCATTATCTTCATTAGCACTCCTATATTTTGAGTCACAAATTTTCCAAGATTTTGACGAACAGTCTAAATAACTGCCCAAAGAGAGATTATTGATTCATGTAAGATTTGTGACTATGCTTTGAGATACTGTTGCCCTTGACAGTGAGACTTAACCGGAAAGTTTGTGGGTCACACAATAATGATGAGTGAGTGGTGGTTATCTTGTGTTTCTGAGATTTGTCCATTCATGTTACTGACCAGGATTTTCTGCTTTTCTAATCCCTCTAGACTTTCACTCAAGATAAAGTACTTGTGTAACCTAAGAAAAAATCAGTTTTAATGATCACTGAAAATACCTGATTTTTATTTCCATTGTTCACATATTGTACAAAGTGGAAGCGCAATTATTTTTTGCTGCTGACACTGCAAACAGCGTGGAGGACCCTATATAGCATCTGTATGTAAATTTTTCCTTTGTATCTACATTTGTGGATATTGTTATGTGTTTCACGTTGAGAGAGGATGTTTTTATTTGCTGCAGCTGTGTAGCAAGGACTGAAGAGATGGCTACCGTGGAAGCACTGTCTGAAAGCGCAGAAGTGGTGGATATGGAGGACGCACCCTCCCCATTCTATGTTGAGAAGCACACGTGGGATGGATTGAGAGAGATCATCCATAGCAGCAGGAAGTATCCTGGCATTATCATTAACAAAGCACCTCATGATTTCCAATTCATTCCAAAAAATGATGAGTCTGGGCACCATTCCCATCGTGTCTATTACCTGGGTGAGTAGTTGTTTGTAATAGAATGTCAAATTACACGCAAATAACGATTCAGACTACAAAGACATGCTCAAACTATTCACTTTGAGTACTGTATTCAATTCATGTAAGCAAAGTATAAAAGAAACATCTGATGTCCTGGAAACAGTTGAAATAGGAGCCAGGAGGTTGATCCCTAGCATCAGATAGCTTAAGGAAATATTATGAGAAAAATAGACTTAGTGCCATTTTCAAAGAGGTGATTGCATTGTATTTCTATAAAGGACAACAATTTTGATTTTTGGAATCTCAGTTGAAATTAACTTGAAGTGGTTTTGTTGGAATTTTCTTCTAGATTTTAAAAAAAGGGCAAAATTAATCATAATTTGAACTAGTACTGGTAGTTGTTTGTGTGGGTATGTAGTTGACTGAACTGTCCTCTGACTTGTATGCTTGTGGAAGCAGAATAGTGTTCAACATATTTAAATTTTTTCGAGGAGTCCCATGTTACTGCAATAATGATACAATATATTCATTATATCTGACAAATCCTTTCAAGAGTTACTTGATTTCATAAATGTTCGACATCACATAGATGAGTTGAAGAAGGAATGACATGGATAAATGCACTGCAGGTGTGAATGAGATAAAGAGGCCTATTCTACATGCTGCCTTGGGAATTAGAAGGCAATATTTATGTAGAATACATCAATGAGGAGTTTCTATAAGGAAAGACAAAAGTATTTGAGATTTTGCTCCTTCGAGCAGAGAACCTTTTCCTTATTCATGCATGGAATGCGGGTGTTGCTGACAGGGCAAGTGTTTGTTGCCCATCCCATCACTCAGTTGAACTGAGTGGCTTGTTAAGCCCCATCAGAGGTTAGTTCAAGAATCAAGTGCATAGCTGTGGTTCTGGAGTCACACGTCAGCCTGCCTGTGTAAGGATGGCAGATTTCTTTCCCTAAAGGACATTAGTGAGCCAAATGTTAATTTATGACGATTAACAATGGCTTCAAGATCCCCATTAGACCAGCTTTTAGTTTTTTTTTTTAAATAGACTTCAAAATTCATCATGTGCTATTGAGCCCGTGTCCCTAGAACCATCATCTGGACTTCTGGATCAAATTGAAAATTCACAGAAGATGTGATGATTCTTTTCAAAACTGAAGGTTTGGGATCAAACAGGGGAAACTGTTCCCATTGTTAGGAGAATCACCAAACAGAGGACTTTGTAAAATTAGAGGAACGTGTAAAATTGTTTATACCATGAGCAATGATCAGAAATGCATTGCATAGAAGGATGGTGAAAGCCAATTCAGTAACAACATTTGGACAGAGAATTAAATTTTCCCTTTGCAAGTATATATTCCTGAGGCTATAGTGGAAGGTCCAGGGAATGGAACAATTAGATGCCTGTTGCAGGGTGTGACGGGATACACATGGATAGGATGCTTGCCCTGGCTGGTGAGTCTCAGAGATGGAATTGGAATAAGGGGCAGGCCATTTGAGATTGAGTTGAGGAGAAACTTCTTGTCTCAAAAGGTGATAAATCTTTGGAATTCTCTGCCTAGAGATCAGTGGGAAGCACAGTCATTTAGCATGTTCAAGACAGAAATTGATAGGTTACTGGAGATTAATAATGTCAAGGGATATGCATATGATGAGGGATAATGACGTAGAGGCCGGTGATCAGCCATTCGAATTGTTGAGCAATCTTGATGGGCCAAATGACCATATGTATCTTCTCCCTGTGTTCCTGTGTATTTTCAAAGAGGTACGATGGGTTGAATGACCTCAAGTGCTATATTTTATTCCAAGAATACAATGTCAAGTTTGGCTGGCTGGCTGAGTCGGGAGCTTACAATAACATTGCTAGAGGCAGAAAATAGTTTTTTGAAGCTTGTGTCAATCATTAAATTGTCCCTAGTTCCTATCCAATAGTGTGCAATAGATCTTCTCTCCTGTTAACGTAAATGGAAAAACTGACTTGCTGCAAAGTCCACTATTGAAAGCTGACTGAAGTAGTTACTATATACTAGGTGACTAATCTGGAGCAGTTCAACATCAGTGTGAACAAATCTGGCATGATTCAATAGTGGATATCTTGCACTCGAGGATGAGGAACAAAATTATTCTGTTTTGTGGGAATCATAGTTTCAGTTCTCTGGCCCATGTCTAAATTTTCCTCTTAAGACTAAGATGTTCATTTTACAGTTGATTCTTAGTCTGAAAGTGTCAATTTAAACTTTGAGTAAATATATTGAATGCTAAGTTCCCACTTTGCCTTTTAAAATCAAATCTTCAAGGAGACCTCCTTGAAGACTGAATTATATGGTAGCGGTTTTGAGTAACACCTCTTTGTAATTTCTTCTTGATTTTCTGAGTACTGTACTGTTCCCAGCGATTTTAGAACATGAACTAGAGTTGACTCTTTAAGTGACAGACCCTCCTGGAAGTTTTAGCACTAACATCTAACTTTAGTTACTAGTTGCCACAGTCTGACCAAGATCTATTTTCCCTAGTGGACAGGTCATTACCTGGGCACAGGTTTGAAATGATCGTTAAAAGGATATACAAGATATTTTACTTACCCAGAGGTTGATTTCTGTCTGGAATTCACTATACAGTTTGGTGGTTGAGGTGGAAACCCTCAACTCATTTGAAAGGAGATTACACCAAAATTGGTGGTACAGTTGACTAAGATTACAAAGAGATCTTGATCAATTGGGCCAATGGGCTGAGGAGTGGCAGATGGAATTTAATGTGGATATATGTGAGGTGTTGCATTTTGGTAAAACAAACATTGGCAGGACTTAATGGTAGGGCCTGAGTAGTGTTGTAGAACAGAGTCCTATGGGTTCAGATACATAATTCTTTGAAATTTGTGTCAAAGGTAGATAGGGTGGAGAAGAAGGCGTTTAGCATGCTTGCCTTCATTGCTAAGTCCTATGAGTATAAGAGTTGGGGCATCATGTTGAGGTTGTACAGGACTTGGGTGAGGCTTCTTCTGGAGTACTGTGTGTAGTTCTGGTCACCGTGTTATAGGAAGGGTATTATTAAACTAGAGAGGGTTGCGAAAAGATTTACCAGGATGTTGCCAGGAATGGAGGGTTTGAGATATAAAAATAGACTGGAAGGACTGGGACTTCTTTCACTGGAGCGTAGGAGGTTGAGAGATGACCTTATTGAGATTTATAAAGTCATGAGGGGTGTAGGTAAGGTTAATGACAAGGGTCTTTTCCCTAGAGTGGGGGAGTTCAAAATTAGGGCACGTATTTTTAAGCTGAGAACAGAAAGATTTTACAAAGGAATGAAGGGCAACATTTTTACACAGTGGTTTGTGTGTGGAATGAACTGCCAGAGAAAGTGGTCGGTGAGGATACAGTTTACTGTATTTAAAAGACATTTGGATAAGTTCATGAATAGGAAAGCTTTGAAGGGATATTGGCCAAGCACAGACAGGTGGGACTAGTTTAGTTTGGGAAAGTCGTCAGCATAGACTAGTTGGATGGAAGGGTCAGTTTTGATACTGTATGCCCCTGACTCTGTCAATGCTGGATCTGGACCTGAAGCATTGTAACCTGCAATTTACGGACCAGGTCCTGGAAAGTGAGACTAGATTGGCAGCTAATTAGTTCATCTGGCACTGACCAGGTAAGCTAAATGGTCTGTCTTTGTGCTGTGTAATCCTCCTATGATTCTAAAGTTGTGAGATTGCAATGTTGCCATTGATTAACACTGGGAACTGCCTTTTCTGTAGGGATGCCTTATGGGAGTAGGGAGAACTCTCTGTTATACTCTGAAATCCCAAAAAAGGTCCGGAAGGATTCTCTTTTGCTGCTGTCTTGGAAACAAATGCTTGATCACTTCCAGGTGAGAATTGTATTTTGTAACTTCTTTTACCTTGGATGGCATAATAGTGCAGTGATTTTATTCTCCATTGTTAACTGCTGTAGAGTAGATAGACTGTGTTTCATCATTGTAATTCATCGAACATTGTGATATGTCATGATGCCAGCATCTCTTTAATGGGACAGGCAACAGCAGGCTCTTTAGCTGCTCTCATTACTAAATGAGAGCTGAAACCAAAACTTACAGTTTCAGACCTGTACTTAATGTTTTTGGAGTTTCCCTCAGACCTTCTGGCTAGGCCGATAGGAAGACAGCATTCAGTGATGATGGTGGTGTTCTATTATGAAAAAAAGTGTGCACAAAACCAAGGTGAAAGCTGAAATTCTTTATTTCTCCTTATAGAAATTTAGACTGACAGCAGAGGAAGTGGCTGTTTAGACCATGTCTGTACTTGATTGTTCTAATCCCACTTCCTGTCTTTTCTCTATTGCCCTGTGTTAATTTGCTTTCAGGTAATTATTCGATTGTCTTGTCAATGCCACAATGAAGTCTTTTTTTGCCTCTAGGCTACATAATCAATATCCTAACTACGTACTAAGTTTAACACGTTATTTTTTCATCCACTTTCGTTCGTTTCCCATTCTTCTTCAATCTTAGTGTTTTGGTTCTCAACCTCTGTGCTAATGGGAACAGTTTTCTCTGTACCTATTAGAGACAAAAAAAGTACTGCAGATGCTGGAGTCCAAGGTAGACAAACAGGAGGCTGGATGAACATAGCAGGCCAGGCAGCATCTGGAGGAAAGGAGCAGTCAAGATTTCAGGTTTTAGCCTTCTCACCTATAGTGTCCAGATTTCTCCCTTAAAGAGAACAGCTTCATCTTCTCCAATTTATCTACATAATTGAGGTCCTTCATCCCCCAGAAATGTTCCTGTACATCTTTTCTACAGCTTCTCTTTACGCCTTTACATCCTTCCTAAAGTGTGGTACCCTGAATTGCATACACCACTTCATTTGAGGCTGCACTTGTGCTTTATAAAAGGTTGTCATAATTTCCTTGAGTTTGTATTCTCTGCCTCTGTTTATGAATATTACAAAGTCCGGGATACCCTCTGCTTTGTTAGTTCATTTCTTAATATGCCCCGCTGTTTTCAGTGATTTGAAAATATCCCCAGGTCACTCTGGTCTTGTACTCTTTGCAGAATTGTGTACTTCATGTTGCTTCTTGTTCTTCACCTTGCATAATTCTGTTTTAAATCTCATCCATCATGTGATTGCCTGTTTACCAGCCTGTTTGTTGTCTTGAAGACTGTCAGTATCCTTCTCACTTCTTCCACAGTCCATTCTTAACTTTCCCTGTAACAAATGGTTAAAAGTGTAGCAGTGGGCAGAACACAAGTGCTACCTGATCTGTACAACTAAAGCATTATTTTAGCTTAGTTTAGCGATTTTCCATATTTGAACAAAACATGCAATGCCCATATTAATGCATTCAGTAGCGTAGACACTTGTGTGGGCTACATTGCAGTTACTTCATCAAAGTTGCTTTGTTCAAATTTCGTATTTGAAATAACAATACATCGTAACTGACTAAGTATGAGTCATCAGCTGCAAATGAGCAGGAATATAAGTTTCCAATAATAAGAGTTAAAAAGAAAAAGAAACTTACAAAAATGGTCAGTCAACAATCCACTAGAATGAGACAAAGAAAGCTTTCCTCAAGTAGTTTTGGAAATACTTTGCATCTTCTGTTCTCCAGCAAGCTGAATAAATTACTACTTGAAGTAAAGATTTGAGTAATTAAAACATTGAAGGTTACAGTTAACATTGTGCCTCGACTGCATATAAAAATGTTTTATTGAATGCCTGCTTGAGGACCTACATCTCTCTCTATTCTGATTCTGAAATCCATCACTTGGCTGCCAGACGACTACTGTCATGCAGTTGTGTTCAACACCTAGATAACATACAGAAGCTTTAAAAAGCCAGGCCAAGCAGTTAAATCACATCTGTAGGTCCCAATACTTCCTGTTGTCTGAGATTATTCATTTTTCCAACTTTTTAGTCATTGTTTTTATTTGAGTTATTGCATGAGCTGACTAATGTCCTGTTGTATGTCAGCAGCCAGACAGGTGGACTTATTAAATATTTATTTAAGTTTGATTTCAAATGATCAGTACGTTTGCTTCACAAATATGGCACAAAAATACTCTCTGCCCAGGGTTTTATGTTCTCTCGCAAGACCGCACTACTTGCTCCTTCCTTGCTACTCACAGGATGCTGGGTTATTTACGAACCTTGCTAGCCCACTTCACAGAAAATTAAAAGTTAATTGAGAAATGTGGTACCAGAGTTAAATTGTCAGAGGTATTAGTAAATCAGTTAAGTTTTAAAGACAGTCAGATTGATTTGATACTCATGACGTCAGCCCACCAGATTTATTAAATTCACTTCTTGCAACTTGCTGTGGTATTTGTAACCCGGCTTGTTAGTCTAGTACCAAAATCAATCCACTGCCCATTTTCTAGCTCTGGCATTAAATTGTTGACTACCTCAAATCATTCAATCCATTAGCTGCATTTTATTCATGTTTCAATTCATGTCAGTGGTTTTGAATATGCACATACTAATATAAAAGATTACAAGCCTCCATGCTAACCAAGCAGGTTTTGGAATTCAGTCAATAAATGTGGAGCAGGAAAAGCACAGCAGTCCTGATGAAGGGTTTTGACCCAAAATGTTGACTTCCCTGCTTGTTGGATGCTGTCCGACCTGCTGTGCTATTCCAGCTCCACGTTGATTCTAGCTTCCGACATCTGCAGTCCATTCTGTCTCCAGGTTTTGGAATGGCGTGGGTAGTTCCTGTAATTGCATAATAATTTTGCTAATAATTGTACATCATTATTCAAAGAATTAATACAATTGAATATTATTCTTGCATTTATCTTACAGGCGACTCCACACCACGGAATGTACTCACGGGAGGAAGAGCTCCTGCGTGAGAGGAAGCGCCTTGGGACATTTGGAATTACCTCATATGACTATCACAGGGATAGTGGACTTTTTCTCTTCCAAGCCAGTAATAGTCTTTTCTATTGCAAGGATGGAGGGACAAATGGTTTTAATGTAAGTTACTGTGGTCAGGTTCTTGGCTTGTTGTTTCCACTGTGATCAGTATTTGCATTGCATGCAATTTTGTACTAATTAATTGCAATTCAGCTCAGTTTTTGAGGTCGAGAGCTGGGGCTCCCAAGTAAGGCCTTGTTTAAAAACAAAATATTTTTTGATCTTAGAACCTTAGAAATTTTGACTTTAGCATACATGTTTTTAAAAGTAAAATAGGATTTAGTATGGAAAATATTTGTCTTAAAAAGTTATTGTTTGATGGGGTCTGAATGTATCTAAATTTAAGTTATAACTATTTGACATGGGTGAGTATGGCATACTATTCCTCCAGACTTAAGTTCTTTGGTCTTGTTTGTTCAAAGTAGGTCTCTTGAAGACGGTGGGAAGCATGATTGAAAACAACTATATCTTAACAGGCCAATTTCACAATAATTTCAAAACTGACATTATCTTCCTTGCTATCTTGCATGACAAGCATTTAACTTTGAAGCTGAAACTTATTCAAAGAGTATCCCAGATCTGGGCTGATCCAAGCCAGTGCAGCAGAGGGAAAAGGTTCCTATTTTATGGGTTTAGGAGGTGTCATAAGAGTTTCTCTTCGATATCTAGTAGCCCCTTCTCAACAGTGGAATGGAACTATATATATTGGAAACCCTCAATGTGCAGTTTCAAACATGAAGAACAAAATTTGTTCAAGATGATTTTTGCCTTTTGAAAGGGATGGGCAGAATGTTGGAGGTAGAACAAAGATGAAATCTTAGTAGAGTTAGTTTCTCTGACAAAGTGAAATGGGCTAAGAGGGACTGTAAATTATTTGGTAATCTTGTGTAGTTTGTTAATTAAAGAAACAGTTAGATTCTTACTGAATGCACTCAACTTGTGGCAAGCACCATTTTTCTCTGGTATAACAAATATGATTTGTTCCTTTTTCTTTACCAGTTAGATGTTTGCTGTTTTACAGATATCGCCAATGAAGCCAGTAGAGATTAAAACAAATTGTTCAGGACCTCGGATGGATCCTAAGATATGTCCTGGAGACCCATCCTTCATCTCATTTATAAACAACAATGACTTATGGATTTCAAACATTGGATCTGGTGAGGAGAAGCGATTAACATTTTGCCATAAAGGTAAGACAGTTTGCAATTGGGTCGTAAAAGCCTGCTTTCATGCATTAATGGTATAAACAAATAGTCTTTCCTTCTTCATGCATCCCTTTATGTTTGCACTCTGATGTTTATGATCAAGCAATTCACATCTCAAATAGGCAATGTTTCTTTACTGTATCCATTGTCATTCTTTTTGGCTGTTGTGTCATGAAGTCTTTTGTTACTTAACGTTCCTTGACTTCCATCTTATTGTGGACCTTTTTCTTTCCCTGTTATCTTTCCGCTTCCATTGGCTTGAAATCTTGTTCCTTTCTACAGCTGTGAAGGAGGATTGTCAACCTGCTACACTAACTCATTTCTCTCAGTCAGTGCTCGTTGAGCTGCAGAGTTTATCCAGCATTTCATTAATATTTCCAGCATCAGTAGTACAATTTTTGTTGTATTGATGTTGGAGATTTGCTTCAGAAAATGGTTTTGCAAAGCCAACTTTGATCCCAGAAGTTGTATAATTCACCACATCAGCATGTGCAGCAGTTTCTGCAGAAGCAGATTTACTTTAAACCACTGAGGTTATTTAACACAAATCACCAATTACGTTGAAGCCAACACCAAGCAAATTTTGAGGATGGTGGCTAGTTGTAAATTTTTGCCCCAAGATTTCTCTTCTCTCCTGCTCAATGTTTGAGTATGTTGATGACAATCTTCACAAATTAAACTTAACAGACTTCCTATGTTACGCTATGTTGCATACTTATAGTCCAACAGTGTGGTGGTGGCAGTTAGTACTGTTGGGAATATGCTGGCATACTATCAACTTGCTGATCTTGTTTCCAATACCAAGTGACTAAAAGTAATCTTGTTGGTACAGAGCTTGAGTATTGTTGAAAAAAAGCACATTTTGTTGAAGTTTTTGTGTTACAGTCATCGGGACATTCACAAGAATACCAATGCATAAGAAACTGTATTTTTAACCTCAAATTTCTCATTCAATATGAAGATGTTTCATTTTGTATTGATACTCTTATGCATGTCCTGACCAGTGCAAGACAAATAGCTTTGACAAAATGACTTTTCAGCAGAAGATACTTCTAGGTGGTCAAGAACAGGCGTCTTTCCTATTTAATGGGATATGAAGGCCACAATGGGATTACCACTTGTTATTGCTATGTTGCTATTAACATAGTATTCACAACACCCACCAGTTAATCCAACAGTCCATGCTGATGTTTCTACTTCACAGACTTCTCCTATGTTTCACTCCTGATGAGTGGAAGGAGAAAAGCTTGAACTTTGTCTCCTTCTAGCAACTTTCATGCTCTGTATTGCTAAGCAATTATTCCAATCATTTGTCTGGCTTGCCCTTTATTTATCTGTCAGCTCTCTCAGTTACCTGCTGTGAGTTCCACGCACTAACCACTCTACCGAGTTGCCTGCAGAGCCAAGCATCAGATTAAATCTGCTGCATAGATGTGTTCTTTTCAAACTTGCATAGTGTCTTAAAATGAGTCCCCAAGTGCTTCAGGTCATGAATTTTGGTTTTGAGACAACATGAATTGTAAACTGAAGCAAAGCCAGTTTAACTGTCGATGGTTAAGATACGGCAAACATTGGAGAATGGCAGCCAAGAAATATTTGACTTAATTTTCCCTTATATTAAATTTCACTGGTGACTGCATTGTGACTAGAATGTTCTCTTTTTTTTCAGGTTTGCCTAATGTAATAGAAGATTCTAAATCTGCAGGAGTAGCAACTTTTGTAATACAAGAAGAATTTGACAGGTTTACCGGTTACTGGTGGTGTCCCGTAGGAATTGAAGGTATGAAATTGGCTGTAACGCTTTGTTTTCTTGGAATTCATGAAAGATTAAGCTCCACAATGAATATTCTGATTGTTTTCTCGGCTTCCGGTTTGTAAGTGAAGGTCTCCCAGCAGTGTCACTTGTCTGACTCCAACCTGTGGCCCAATTCAGGCAGTACACCAATAGAGTCGTACTGACTTCAAATTAATACTGATTTGTTAGATTTTGAATTTATTCTAAACTAGTGTAATGTTCTCCTACTCCTACACTTGCTGTATTTCATTCCCCAGTAGTAAACCTGTTGCTGTCTTATCAGATGAGGAACTGCGTGAAATGCACTCTTCGGGGGGGTGGTTGGGGTTGGGGGCGGGGAGTGGGAGTGGGGGTGGGGAGAAGGTATTTGTTCATGTGTAGATGTTATTGGCATAGCCAGTATTTATTGCTCATCCCTTGCTCTTGAAGATAAGTTGCTCTTTGATCCTAAGTATTAGCAAGAAAAGAGGCATGTCTGAGGCTGGTATAATAAGGGGATCGAGTTAAATAGTCAAGGCAGGCAAGAGCACGGCAGAGTACAAGGTAAGACTGATAAGTTAAACTGCATTTATTTCGATGCAAGAGGTCTGACAGGTAAGGAGGATAAACTTAGGGCATGGTTGGGAACATGGGATACATCAGTGGTGGCTAAGTTGTTGGAGGGAATTCTGAGGGATAGGATTTGTATGCATTTGGAAAGGCATGGACTGATTATGGATAGTCAGCCTGGCTTTGTGCATGGGAAATCATGTCTCACTAACTTGATTCGAAGAGGTGACAAGATCGAAGGCAGAGCGGTGGACATTGTCTGCATGGACTTCAGCAAAGTATTTGACAATGTGCTGCCTGGTAGACTGGTTAGTAAGGTTCGATCATATGGGATAAGGTGGAGCTAGCCAATTTGGATACAAAATTGGCTTGGAGGCAAGAGATAGAGTGGTCATAGAGGGATGCCTTTTAGACTGGAGGCTTGTGACCAGTAGTGTGCAACAGGGATCAGTGCTAGGTCCACTGCTTCTCGTCATTTATATAAATGACTTGGATGTGATTATAGCAGGTATGGTTAGTAAGTTTGCAGATGACAACAAAATTGGTGGTGTAGTGGGTGGTGAAGAAGGTGAACGGGACGTTGATCAGATAAGCAAGTAAGACGAGGAGTGGCAGATGGAGTTTAATTTAGACAAATGTGAGGTGTTGCATTTTGGTAAGGCAAAGCAGGGCAAGACTTATACGCTTAACGTCAGGACTCTGGGGAGTGTTGCCAAATAAAGAGACCTGGGGGTGCAGGTGCATAGTTCCTTGAAAGTAGAGTCGCAGGTAGACAAGATGGTGAAGAAAGCCTTTGGCATGCTTGCCTTATAAGGTTTTGGAGTAGATTTGTAGCTCGGGTTATGGGTGTTGAGGTTGGTTGGTTTCTTGTTTCGCAGACGTTTTGTTACCATGCTGGGTAACATCCTCAGTGCAGCCTCCAATGAAGTGTCAGTGTGATCTCCCACCTGGTTCTTAAACTCTGGGGTCCATTGAGATGGATTGCCTCACTTCCGGTTTTCCTTCGTAGTGGAGTGTATATGGGGTCGAGTTCAATATGTATATTAATAGCATGCTTCGTGGAGTGCCAGGCTTCTAGGAATTCTCGTGCCTGTCTCTTCCTAGCTTGTCCCAGGATTTTGGTGTTGTCCCAGTTGAAATGATGGTCCTCCTTGTCCATGTGGATTGAGATGAGTGAGTGCGGCCTTCATTGGTCATAATATTGAATGTAGGAGTTGGGGTAGGATGCTGCTGCTGTACAGGACATTGTTGAGGCCACTTTGGGGATACTGCATCCAATTCTGGTCATCCTTCTGTAAGACCGATATCGTTAAACTTGGGGGTATGGAAAAGATTTATAAGGAAGTTGCTGAGACTGGAGGGTTTGAGCTATAGGGAGAGGCTGAATAGGCTAGGCCTTTTTCCCCCTGAAGTGTCGGAGGCTGACGGGTGACCTTAGAAGTTTAAAAAGTTGAGGGAAGTGGATAGGGTGAATAGTCAAGGTCTTTTTCCTAGAGTAGAGGGGTATAAAACTAGAGGACATAGGTTTAAGGTGAGAGAGGAAAGATTTAAAAAGGACCTGAGGGGTAGCTTTTGCATGCAGAATGTGGTGCATGTACAGAACAAGCTGCCAGAGGAACTGGTGGAGGACGGTACAATTACAACGTTTAAAAAGATTCTGGATGGGTACATGAATAGGAAGTGTATAAAAGGTTATGAGTCAAATGCTGGCAAGTAGAACTAGGTCAGATTGGGATATGTGGTTGGCACAGATGAGTTGGATTGAAGGGTCTGTTTCCATGCTGTATAACTCTATGATTCCATGACACTCCTGACTTGTGCGTTATAGGTGATGGACAGACTTCAGGAAGTTGGGAATGCATGCTACTTGCCTTCACGTGCTCAGTCCCTAACTTGCTCATGCAAAGTTACAGTATTTGTGTAGCTGGTTCATTCTGGTTTCTGTTCAATGCTGTACCCAATTTACCAACTCACTGTGGATCCCATGTGACTTAATTTTCCAGACCAGCCTACCATGAGCAACCTTGTCAAATGTTTTATTGCACTATTTGCAATTCCTCTGATATCAAAGCAGTCTATGTCCAAATATAGCAAAATCTGAACAGCAATCAAACTTGGGGCTGATGAGTGCCACAGTACAAGTGCCACGCAGTAACTTTTGCCAAGAGGAGAATCCAGCTGCCATTGCATGACACTTAAGGGCTTTATCAACATTAAATCCTCCACTGACAGTATTCGACGGGTTACCATTGGCTAGAAACTGACGTGTCAGGGGGTGGGGTTCTGTGGTGATTAACTCACCATCTGACTGCTCAGTCTGTCCGCGTCAAAAAGGCACAGTTAAGAGTGTGATAGAATAATTCGCTGGATGATTACAGGCCAAACAACACTGGAGTTCATCATCATCTAGAGCAAAGCAGCACATTTGATTGTCACTCCATTTGATCGATTCAACATTCATTCATTCCACAACCAATATATAGTGGCAGCCGAAGTTATGAGTTACAATGCAGCACCTTCCAAATCTGCAACCTTTACCACTTGGAAGGACGACGGCATGGAAACACCACCACTTGATGTCACACAGCATCCTGACTTGGGAACTGTATCACTATTCCTTTGCTGTTGCTGGTCAAAATCCTTGAGATTCCCTCCCAATCAGCGCTGTGGGGGTACCTACACAATAAGGACTGTAGTGGTTCAAGAAAGCAACTCACCATCACCTTTTCAAAGACAGTGCGGGGTGGGAAAATAATATAGGCTGAGCCAGTGATGCCTGTATCCTGTGAATGAATAAATGTGTTGCTGTCTGAAAACCAAAGCGAGAGTAAACCCTTGGTATTAGATTTTGAAGGTTTCCCAAATGTCAACTGAGTTAATAATTTTGGGATGAGAGGAGAAGATACTGCATGATGTGATGGTGGACAATGGTTGAGGGAATGATGAGGAAATAGGGTAGTGAAACAGGAAGGGGTGCTGGGTGAAATGGGGAGTGCACAGCCAAGACTGAAAGGGGTGTGTGTGATTGAGGCCATGGGGTGGGAAAGGGGATTATAATGTGTAAAACCGTAATCCCTCCTCCTCCTCCCGCCTCTCCACCACCACCACACGCCAACTTCCTCAATCTCTGTGCTCCGCCCTCCTGCCTGATCCACAAAACAGGTTGGCCTTAGAGATAATGATTACTATTGTGCCAAATGTAATCTTTCTAAAATTTGTTCACTGGCCCCTTGTTTGGAGAAAATATTCACATGAAAGAGGCAAAAGTTTAGAGAACCCTGTGTTAAGCCTCCTTTTGTGTGCTTGAGTGAATGCATTATTTTAGTATCCTGGCCAATATTTATCCCGGAATCAACATTACTAATTGCCTTTTCTTTATTGCTTGTTAGATGCATTTCTTGGCTAGCAACAATGACTGAACTTCAAAGTATGCTTTTGGCTGTCAAATGCTTGAGATAACTAAGATCATTAAAGGCAGTATGTCAAAAAGCAAGTTCTTCTTTAGGACTGAACTTTGCATCTGATGTTAATAAACTGCAGTACTATATCTAGCATAGTCTTCAATTGTGAAAATGTGTTTTTGCCTTCCTTGTAGGTTCAGATGGCGCAAAAACTTTTTATCTTTTGTATGAGGAAGTGGATGAGTCTGACGTGGAGATCATTCATGTACCCTCCCCTGCACTGGAAGAGAGGAAAGCTGACACCTACAGATACCCACGAACAGGTTAGAGCTGGGGCCTGTGATCTGAGATGCACTGGCTTAATCCAATAATAACAATTGTGAATGTTATTATTTGTACAGCTATTTATTTTTAAACGCACAATTTCTCCAATAAGGTAATGAAGTATTTAAAAATAGTGGAATTTGTAGTAATTTCCTTCCTGTTTCAAATTTGCTGTCTTTAAAAGTTGTGCTCTCTGAATCTTGGAGCTTTATATCCACCTAGCAGAGTTGTTTAACGTTTTGACCCTGCTGTGCTGCTAATGGTGAGAAGTACCACAACATCCTGATAATATACTCCATCTTAACTCTTTTGATGTACACGGAATGCACTTGTGATCAAAGTCTTGCCAATCTGTCATGAATGCAGAAATTTACAGTAAGGTTATATTTAACATGTCACCTTTAATTTAAAGTGAGACGAAACAGTCTGAGAAGGGTAGATGGTGAAGTCATGATAAACACCTTGACTTAGAGAATTGCCCATGTGATCAGCTTGTTGTAGATAGAGGAATTCAGACAGAAACCCCTTAAATCGTTTGTCAGTTTGAACATCGTTTTGCAGTAAAGGGAAGGTGCTGTTTGAGACAAGGACAAACAAACCACTGGTTTGTGGAAATAGGTTAGATTTTTGGAAATAGGAAGTAGGTTTTTGTTAACAGCTGAAGGGTGCCTAAGAGTTTGGCTTCTGTTTAAAAAGGAATGGAGCAGAGCAGATGGTTAGGGAACAGGGGTGTGTCCTGTGCTGCTGATAATGGCATCCAGAAAACTCAATGCAGTGTGGAACAACTGTAGAACAACAATTGAAGGATAGTTGAAGTTTCAACCCACTGTGACAGGGAGCAATAAACTGCTGGACAGCTGGAAATGATGGTGGGACAGCTTGTTAGTACCCATATCTGTCAGAAGTGTGGCACACAGTGACATGTTTTAGTTGTGTCAGTTAATGTGCACATTTTCTTTAGTTTGACATATTAGTTGCCTGTTAATTAATATTAGATCTGTTTTGATTTTGGTTTAATTTTTATATTAAAAGTCTTAAGTGGAATATTTCATTCTTTGTCACTTGCTGGGCAATTCAGCTCTCTCTTTAAATATTAACAGTCTTTATTGTGATCAAAACAAATGATTGTCACCCTTGCACTGCTTTCAAAGAATCTATTACAAGTGTTTGTATGTCACAAGCGGGAAGGGTATAAATGATGCCAAACAACAAGACACCACAATAAAATCCGTGTTAACGTTTCGGGTCCGGTGACCCTTCCTCGGAACAGTTCTGAGGAAGGGTCACCAGACCCGAAACAATAACTCCATTTTCTCCTTCACAGCATACCTGCTGAGCTTCTCCAGCAACCTTGTTTTTTACCTAATTTACAGCATCCACAGTTCTTTCGGTTTTTACAATAAAATCCGTGATCTTTAGAATCCCTACAGTGTGGAAATAGGCTCTTTGGCCCAACAAGTCCACACCGACCCTTGGAGCATCCCACCCAGACCCATCCCCCTATAACCCACACACCCCTGAACACTATGGGCAATTTAGCATGGCCAATCCACCTAGCCTGCACATCTTTGGACTGTGGGAGGAAACCCACACAGACACTGGGAGAACGTGCAAACTCCACACACAGTCACCTGAGGCTGGAATCGAACCCGGGTCCCTGGCGCTGAGGCTGCAGTGCTAACCACTGAGCCATCGTGCTGCCCCTGTGATGTTTTCACTGGTCCACAAATTTATTTGTTTCTACGTGTGGTCGTTCATGTTTCATTACAGTCGTTTAGCAGGGGTAAAGCATTATGTTTAAACAGATAACAGAAGTTGGCTATTGACCTGGGACTTGGTTAGCAGCGAGACTGTATGCTGTTACATTAAGGAAATTAATATTTAAAGAGTACCTTTAATTTTTTTAACTGTCAGTTAAGGTGTTATTTTTTATCCCTTTTATATTGTGTGCATCTAATTTGTACAGTTTTATTGTTTGCTACTCTAGAATGGCTTTTATGCAATTTCTGACTGCTCGAGACAGCAAATCTGAAAATGAGTTGCTAGTTTTGAGACATTGCTTACACGTTTCCTAAATATTGAAATAATGCCAGGAATAGAATCGAACAAATTCAGATGTTTGAATTACAATATGGTAGAAGGGTTTTATGTACCTTTAGGACTTTTCTGTCGCAAGCCAACGTTGAAATTTTACTATCTCACCCTTACAGGGAGTAAGAATCCCAAGATAACACTTAAATTATCTGAGTTCAGAGCAGACAGCCATGGGACTGTAAGTATTCCTTTGAAATGTTGGATAAGTTGGTGTGTTAAAAACATTTATTTATGTTGAAAGATTCACTTTGTTATAAGTCATGGAACTGTTTCCCTGTATTTTCACGTACAGATAATGATTTTTTTCTGCTTATATTTCCTAAAACCTTGCATTAGTCTTGAATATTTTTAAGGTACAGGTAGATGGATCCTTGATAAACAAGTGGGTGAAGGATTATTGAGGGTAGGCAGGAATGTGGAGTGATCAGTTCAGCTGTGATCTCATTGAATAGCAGAGCAGACCCAAGGGGCAGAGTGACAGCCTCTTATTCTGAATTTGTATATTCAAATGTATGTTGGATACCTCAGGTTCTGGATAGGATCACAGTAGAAATACTGACCAGGTATTAACAGGTCACTAAGATCGGTTCTGGTCTAAACAGGACACTGGAGAGCAGGCAAGCAGGACAGTACGATTCATGTAGCTAAAGTGCCGTCATTACCTCTACTGTCAAGGGATTCATGGCTCAGAGAAACTCTAGAAATCATTTGTAACATCGCACTGCTAGAATTTGAGGCTCAAGGATGCCTAACAGTTCTTATTGGCAGCAGAGTGGATGAGAAACTAGAACTGTTCCTATGTTTAGATGCTGGAGTATAGCTTGGCCAACACTGGTGTGCAGTCTCCTCAAGTGGTCAACTCGAATCAAAAAGTAAGGTGAACCTGAGAGCAAATTAAAGAGAAATCTGGAGTAGTGTGCCTTTCAAATCAAGATTGTGCCTGTGGAACTGGCGTGGAGTAGAGCTGCTGTCAGCTGGGAGGTCTAGTTCTTTAGAGGAGCTAAAATTCATCATGAAGAAGATGATTTTAAAGAATGTTTGTACCTCTTGATGTCTAACATCCAGGTGGCTGGTTGAAAAAGAATGGGACCTTTATTGGTTGTGCCTGGCATTTAATGTATGGGTTGTACTATGTCCAACCACTGTCTGTTGATTTAGGCTTGCCTTGTGTTAGTTCTGAATGTTAGAATAATATTCGGATGCTCAAAATGGAGATTTTAGTAAACTGGATGGAAGAAGGAAACTATTTTCACTGGGCAGAATTAATCAGTAAAGGGTATTTAACAAAATACACATGAAATGTTCAACCAGAAATAATAGATCTTTAGTGTATTTTGATTGTTAAATCATTTTTCTTTTAAAGGCTATGGGAAAAGGTAGAAGAATGGGATTAAGTCGCCTTCATCTAGCCTATAAAAGTTTTGATGCGGAGGTGCTGGTGTTGGACTGGGGTAGACAAAGTTAGAAGTCACATGACACCGGGTTATAGTCATAGAACATAGAACAATACAGCGCAGAACAGGCCCTTCGGCCCTCGATGTTGCGCCGCCCTGTGAACTAATCTAAGCCCATCCCCCTACACTATCCCATCATCATCCATATGCTTATCCAAGGACTGTTTAAATGCCCCTAATGTGGCTGAGTTAACTACATTGGCAGGCAGGGCATTCCACGCCCTTACCACTCTCTGAGTAAAGAACCTGCCTCTGACATCTGTCTTAAATCTATCACCCCTCAATTCGCAGCTATGCCCCCTCGTACTAGCTGACGTCAGCATCCTAGGAAAAAGACTCTCACTGTCCACCCTATCTAATCCTCTGATCATTTTGTATGTCTCTATTAAATCCCCTCTTAGCCGCCTTCTCTCCAATGAGAACAGACCCAAGTCCCTCAGTTGTTCCTCATAAGACCTTCGCTCCAGACCAGGCAACATCCTGGTAAATGTCCTCTGCACCTTTTCCAATGCTTCCACATCCTTCCTGTAATGGGGCGACCAGAACTGTACGCAATATTCCAAGTGAGGCCGCACTAGCGTTTTGTACAGTTGCAGCATGACATCACGGCTCCGGAACACAATCCCTCTACCAATGAAACCTAACACACCGTATGCCTTCTTAACAGCACTATCAACCTGGGTGGCAACTTTCAGGGATCTATGTACCTGGACACCAAGATCCCTCTGCACATCCACACTACCAAGAATCTTTCCATTGACCCAGTATTCTGCCTTCCTATTATTCTTCCCAAAGTGCATCACCTCACATTTATCTGCATTGAACTCCATTTGCCACCTTTCAGCCCAATTCTGCAGTTTATCCAAGTCTCCCTGCAACCTGCAACATTCTTCCACACTGCCCACCACTCCACCGCCTTTAGTGTCATCTGCAAACTTACTAACCCGTCCACCTATGTCTGCGCCCAAGTCATTTATAAAAATGACAAACAGCAGTGGTCCCAAAACAGATCCTTGTGGCACACCACTAGTAACCGGACTCCAGGCTGAATATTTTCCATCAACCACCACTCTTTGGCTTCTTTCAGAAAGCCAGTTTCTAATCCAAACTGCTAAATCTCCCTCAATCCCATGCCTCCGCATTTTCTCCAATAGCCTACCATGTGGAACCTTATCAAAGGCTTTACTGAAGTCCATGTACACCATGTCAACTGCCCTACCCTCATCCACATGCTTGGTCACCTTCTCAAAAAACTCAATGAGGTTTGTGAGACACGACCTGTCCTTGACAAATCCATGTTGACTATCTCCAATCAAATTGTTGCTTGCTAGATGATTATAAATCCTATCTCTTATAATCCTTTCCAAAACTTTTCCTACAACAGATGTAAGGCTCACTGGTCTATAATTACCTGGGTCATCTCTACTGCCCTTCTTGAACAAGGGCACAACATTTGCAATCCTCCAGTCCTCTGGTACTAAACCTGTAGACAATGACGACTCAAAGATCAAGGCCAAAGGCTCCGCCATCTCCTCCCTAGCTTCCCAGAGAATCCTCAGAAAAATCGCATCCCGCCCAGGGGATTTATCTACCTTCACGCCTTCTAGGATTGATAACACCTCCTCCTTACTAACCTCAATCCTTTCAAGTCTAATAGCCCGTATCTCAGTCTTCTCCTCTACAATATTCTCCTTTTCCTGATTGAAAACAGATGAGAAATATTTGTTTAGCACCCCTCCGATCTCCACAGGGTCCACACACAACTTCCCACTTCTGTCTTTGACTGGCCCTATTCTTACCCTGGTCATCCTTTTATTCCCCATATACCTATAGAAAGCTTTCAGGTTCTCCTTAATTCTACCTGCTAATGACTGCTCATGTCCCCTCCTTGCTCTTCTTAACTCTCTCTTTAAATCCTTCCTAGCTAATCTGTAACTATCCATCGCCTCATCTGAACCATCTCGTCTCAACGTCACATAAGCCTCCTTCTTCCGCTTAACAAGAGAGACAATTTCTTTTGTAAACCAAGGTTCCCTTACCTTATCACTTCCTACCTGCCTGACAGGGACGTACCTATGAAGGACACGCAATATCTGTTCCTTAAACCAGCTCCACATTTCGATTGTCCCCATCCCCTGCATTTTGCTACCCCGTTCTATCCCTCCTAAGTCTTGCCTAATTGCATTATAATTGCCTTTCCCCCATGTATAACTCTTGCCCAGTGGCATGTTCCTATCCCTTTCCATTGCTAACCTAAACGTAACCGAATTATGGTCACTCTCTCCAAAGTGCTCACCTACCACCAAATCAAACACCTGGCCTGGTTCATTACCAAGTACCAGATCCAGTGTGGCCTCCCCTCTTGTCGGCCCTTCGACATACTGTGTCAGGAAACCCTCCTGCACACATTGGACAAAAACTGATCCCTCCGACATACTAGAGTTATAGCATTTCCAGTCAATGTTGGGGAAGTTAAAGTCTCCCATAATGACCACCTTGTTCCTTTCACTCCTGCCCAGAATCGTTTTGCTGATCCTCTCCTCCACGTCCCTGGAACTTTGCGGAGGCCTATAAAGAAAGCTCCCAGCAGTGTGACCACCCGTCTCCTGTTTCTGACCTCAGCCCATACCACCTCAGGAGACGAGTCCTTGTCAAAAGTTCTTTCAGCCACTGTTATACTGTCCTTGACTAACAATGCCACTCCTCCCCCTCTTTTACCACCTTCCCTGATCTTTATGAAAGATCTAAACCCTGGAACCTGCAACATCCATTCCTGACCCTGCTCTATCCATGTCTCCAAAATGGCCACAACATCGAAGTCTTAGGTACCTATCCATGCTGCAAGCTCACCTACCTTATTCCGGGATACTCCTGGCGTTGAAGAAGACACACTTCAAACCAGCTTGCTGTCTGCCAGCACACTCCTGTGATGGTGAAATCCTGTCCATGTCCTCCTCTCTCTCATCCTCGTGTGTACTGGAACTACACCACAGGTTCCCATGCCCCTGCTGAGCTAGTTTAAATCCACCCGAATAGCATTAGCAAATTTCCCACCCAGGATATTAGTACCCCTCTGGTTCAAGTGAAGACCGTTCAGTTTGTAGAGGTCCCACCTTCCCCAGAAAGAGCCCCAGTTATCCATATACCTGAAACCCTCCCTCCTGCACCATCCCTGCAGCCACGTGTTCAGCTGATACCTCTCCCTGTTCTTTGCCTCGCTATCACGTGGCACGGGTAACAAACCAGAGATAACAACTCTGTTTGTTGTAGCTGTCAGCTTCCACCCTAGCTCCCTGAAATCCTGCCTTATATCCCTATCCCTCTTTCTACCTATGTCATTGGTACCTATGTGGACCACGACTTGGGGCTGGTCACCCTCTCCCTTCAGGACCCCAAAGACACGATCCGAGACATCATGGACCCTGGCACCTGGGAGGCAACACACCAACCGTGAGTCCCTCTCGTTCCCACAGAATCTCCGATCTGCCCCCCTAACTATGGAGTCCCCAATGACTAATGCTCTCCTCCTCTTCCCCCTTCCCTTCTGAGCAACTGGGACAGACTCTGCACCAGAGACCTGTACCCCATGGCTTACCCCTGGTAAGTCGTCCCCCTCAACAGAATCTAAAATGGTATACCTGTTATTGAGGGGAACGGCCGCAGGGGATCCCTGCACTGTCTGCCTGTTCCCTTTCCGTCCCCTGACTGTAACCCATCTACTTCTTTCCTGTACTTGAGGTGTGACTACCTCCCTGTAACTCCTCTCAATCACCCCCTCAGCCTCCCGAATGATCCGAAGTTCATCCAGCTCCAGCTCCAGTTCCCTAACGCGGTTTCCAAGGAACTGGAGTTGGGTGCACTTCTCACAGATGAAGTCAGCAGGGATGCTAGCGGTGACCCTTACCTCCCACATCCTACAGGAGGAGCATGCAACTGCCCTTGCATCCATCGCCATTGTTCTGAATTGTAAAAAACAGACTATTGGAAAAGAAAACACTAGTACCTTACCAAATCGGCGCTCAGACCCTTTTTGGTTAGAGGAGGAGGATGGGTGGGAGACACTACTTTAGTAGTGTTTCGGGTAAAGCAACCGCCCAAATATATTACCTCACTTACTCAACCGTCCCGTGTCTGCTCCTGCTCGACGTGCACTCCGCGTCACGAGGTAAGTTTTTAAAAGGAGAAGCTCACCTTCCCAGGCTGCCCTCGCGCCTCCTTCCGGACTCCTGCCGCTCAAACGACTGAAAGGCCGCAGTCACGCGAGGTAAGACCTTTATACTCCTGAAGCTCACCTTCCCAGGCTGCCCTCGCGCCTCCTTCCGAACTCCCGCCGCTCAAACGACTGAAAGGCCGCAGGTTTAGTCCAACAGGTTTATTTGAAATCACAAGCTTCCTGAGTGCAGCTGCTTTGGCAGGTGAAGTCTGACTAGGGAGAATATCTCCGATTTCAAATAAATCTGTTGGACTATAACCTGGTATCGTTTGTCTACAAAATTTTTATCCTTCAAAAAATTTTATAGGAAGAAACTGATTTCTCACCACACTGACTTTGTCATGTAAGAAATCCCTGGTACTGTGGTTGATTCATCACACTGTTAATACAGCTAACTATAATGCTAATCATTACTTAATTTCTTCCCCTCTTTGTTAGATCCTGAGTGCACAAGACAAAGAGTTAGTTCAGCCATTTGAGATTCTTTTCCCTGGTATTGAGTACATTGCACGAGCTGGATGGACGAAAGATGGAAATTTGTACGTTCCCTTCCTTATCGGTTACTATGTAGTTGTCTTCAGAATGTATTTATTCCTTTTTTAAAACAAAAGTTAAGAAATATAATCAAATGTTTGTTTATCTGAGTATTATAGAAAGGAAGAGACCATTGCATTACAGCCTGTGTGCTATAAACAATCAAAATTGCTAGTGTTTTCTGCCTTATCTCTTACCCCTTAACTGCACCTCCCTGTCCTCCCATCAGTTTTATTCACATTTGTCTTGAATTTTCAGGCACAATTTAATACTGGTCAATTCTGGTATATTTGTGAAGAAATCCTAACATAATCTCATCAACTATTAAATTATAAAATTTCTGTGTTAACTCAACAGAAGACCTGTTGATTTAAATCTAAATCTTATGAATAGGTTTTACCCTTTTAGTCCTGAACTACTGAAACATTTTTGAGAGAAGGAGTTTAACGATGTTCTAACTCTTGATTATAGCCAGCACAGTGAGTGCAATACAACTATCTTTGAGTGTAAAGCACCCAACCCACAGGAGCATATAACATTACTGACCACATATGTGGCTTTGTGAATCTACAGTCAGATTTAAGGGTACCTAAATAGGGAAAATGGAATGGTCCAAATCCCCCACAATTATTTGCTTGAATTCTTAAGCAATGGGTTGCACTGGAGTTCAAGAAATTTGTGTTCAGGGTAGCAGAGAGCACAAATTGCACTCTCGAATCAGTTTGTTGGACCTAAAAAGCCTGTCACCTATAACCAACAATAGACTCGTTTTCCAAAAGCCCTCCGTAGAGAGCACCTATTACAGCAGTGAATAAGCTTGTTTGTCTCTCCTTTTTGTAATAGTGCTTGGGCAGTGTTACTTGATCGACCTCAACAGAGACTTCGTTTGGTTTTGATTCCAACATCACTATTTATTCCTGTAACTAAGGATGAGAATGAAAGACTTAAGTTTGTAGAGGCTGTGCCAGAAACAGTTCATCCACACGTTATTTATGAAGAGGTGACAGATATATGGATAAATGTAAGTGAACATCAATGAAGAGTAAAAATATAGTCTTTCAGGAAGTAATTTCCTCAATTGAAGATTCATGAAAAATAATGGAATGCTTTTTGTTACAAGTCTTCCAATTTTAGCATTGCATTAATGAGTCTCCTTAACCTTTCTCTGGTTCCTTACAGCTAGGTTTAGACTCAGATTCATTTTGTGGTGTGCAATAGCTAGTAGGCATTGAGGACTTTGCTTTCATTATTGGCTGAAGAGAAAAATGCAGAACTATGAGGAAAGGCAAGGAAATTTTGTTTTATTCTTTCATGGGACACATCGATACAAAGGGAATTTCAGGTTTTTGACCCACTGACAGTGAAGGAACGGCAATATTTGTCAAGGTGGTGTATGACTTGGAACGGAACTTTGGAAGTGATGATGCATCCATCTGTGTGGTGTTGCACAGTCATCCACTCTACTCACTTGGAAAGCTAGCTGAGTTTCTCTTGCAAAGCACTAGCATGGACACGATGGGTTGAATGGCAATCTAGTGTGTTGTAAATGTTCTAGGATTTGTGACTCCTTCTAGTTTGGTCTGAATTGAGTCTGAACTCTGGTAATCCTGACAGTAGATTGGCAGCCAGATGGTATAGGTGTCTTTTCTCAAATTGTGTCTTAAGTTCACGCATTCTACAGTTCTGTGTAGGGCTAGGGGTGAAGAATAAGTAGTTTTTTTGTATCAAATAGTCTTTATGGACATGCATGACACACTTCCAGAGCCAACAAAGATCAGACGTAAGAACTCCACCAATCCATCGCAAGAGTCCTCTGAAGGATGAGTAAAAATGTTGAATTGATTTAAATGCACCTTGAGTCTATTTTGATTGGAACCCTATAACTGGATTTAAAAAGTGGCTTAGTAATATGAAGCAGAGGATGATGATGTAGGGGTGATAAAACAAATAAATTTTGCTTGGTGACCAGTCATCTTAATGATCTGTTTAAGATTACTGATAATTTTAAGGATTATTGTGATAACATTTGTTGAAAAATTTTGGGCAGGTGGCAAATGAGAGGCCAATTAGAAGCATGTAGAGTGATCTGAATGAATTAAGCAGATGGTTTAAAGTATGCTCAAATCTCTTTAAGCATTTTTGAAACTGAATAATATCTGTGATTAAAGGATTCTAATTAACCAGATAGGAAAGGGTTTTGGTGTAATTATTGTAACTTAATGACCTAGCCCTCACCACCTCTCTGTGATGATGAATTTCCACAGGCTCAGTAACCTTGGAGGGGAAGAAACCCCCTCCTCATCTCTATCTCAACTGGACGATCCCTTACTCTGAAGTTATAAGGTCCTATTCTCTCCCACAAGGTGAAACAACCTTTCAGAGTCTACCCTCTTAAGCACGCTAAAATTTTTATATGCTTTAGTAAGGCCTTTCTAAAACTCTAGAGTACAAGCCTAACCTACTTGACTTCTCCTCATGAGAAAATTCCTCCATGCTCAGGATCAACCTAGTGAACCTGCTCTGGACTGCCTTAGATAAGCTGACCAAAACTGTTAAGTTTTACATTCTGACTAATTCCCTTGTATAGTTTTAGCAAGATCTTTCTGTTTATGTACTCCATTCCTTTTGAAATAAAAGCCAAGAGTTTGTTTGCCTGCCCTGTAACGGGCTGAACTTGGATGCTAGTGTTTTGCTGTTCATAAGGACCCCAAAAACACTCCTGTGCTATAGCTTTCTGCAGTCTCTGTCTATGTAGATGATATTCAACTCCTTTATTCTTCCTGCCTCAGAATCTTTCCACATTACAATTCATCTGTCATCTTCACTGCTCGCCTTCCTGTCTATTTTTGTGTCATCCACAAACTCAGTGATAGTATTTTCACTTCCATCATCTAAGTCATTAATGTGTATTATAACTAATTTCAGCCCCAGCGCTGATCCCTGTGCCATCCTAAAAATGTGCCCTTTGTCTCAGTTCTCTATCTTCTGTTAGTTAGCCAGTCCTCTATTCAACAATCCTCTATCTGTGCTAACATACACTGCCAGCACAAGGGGCTCTTGTTGGATTGGACTCTGTTAGATTTTTTGATAACTGTATTGTAGTAAGGACTCTCTCTAAGTAAGTAACTGATTCAACATTTGGAATATTGTGCACATTTTAGGGACTTTAGAGGATGGGTACATGAATGCCTCAAAAATTTCAATGACCGAATTATAGTTTTTGCAGAGTAGACTGCAGTGAGAAATTGGCTCCATACAGAAATTCTGATATAGCTGACTCCACTCAAATTATTTGGGGGTATTTTCATTACCTAGATTGATTGTCACGTATCTAGAAGCTACAAAAAGAGTCTTTGAGAGTTAGAGGCTTTGGAAAGTTCTGACTCACTTAAGCTTAATAGTTAGCCAGGAATATTTAGAGGATTGAAAACCTCCTTTGACTCCTGGCTAAGTGTTAAATTAAATCCCTGCCTGACCATAGATCTCCCCGACTATTCCACTAGACCCAAAAGCCATCCTGGCCCTTTTGACCTACCTTGACCGCTCAACCATTTCATGACATTATAACTCCCTCACTCACCCCACCTTCACACACCTGGCATCTGCCCCTTCTTTCTCACTCTATCTTTCTTGCACATGCACACTTTTATTATGTGTGTATGTGTTTGTTCATGTGTTTCTTGAGAGACTCTATCTCATCCTAGCACCTTACCACCATCTTAACTGGGCACTGAACCTGCTTATCCTTTCTTGGTAGCTGTCAATCCGGCTGCTGCACATTTAAAGTACTGAATAGGATGCATTTACTTCTGAAAAAGTAGTGTGGTTTCCACAGCTGATTCTTTGTTACTCGCTAAGATATTTCCTGAATTGGTTTCTGCTGTATCATAACAAGAGGTACCTGTTCAGGAAGTTCCAGGGTAGATCTGGTCAAAAGGTATGTGTGTAATTTTTAGTACAGTTAGGCTTGAACATAGGATTCGTAAATCTAATTTGTGGATTAATATTTTGGAAGTTTGATTACATTTAAGGGTCAGGGAGTACCAATGCAGAATTGTCACGGTATTAAGTAAGTTAATATTTGTATAAAGTCTAGTGACAATCGGAGGTAAGTTAAGCGGGGAGGATGATTGTTAATCATTTTGAGTTAGTACTGGGATGATCTCTTTTGTGCTTGTTTAATCTTAAGAACCAGACTAACTATATTCACCGCCCACCCTTTTCTGTTACAGGTTCATGACATATTTTATCCTTTTGTACAAACTAGAGATGATGAAATATCTTTTATCTGGGCTAATGAATCACAGACAGGGTTTTGCCATTTATATCGGATTACTTCAATTTTAAAGCCAGGCTGCTATCAGTGGGCAAAGCAGTGTAGTCCAAGTGCAGGTGAGCTGTTGTTCTTTCCTTTTACCTTCCTTTATAGCTGTATTGCATCGGTGGGGAAGATACTGAGCATGCAGAGAATAGGGTCAAAATCACAGGATTATTACTCAACATATCACAGATTATTATGTGTGTTGATGTGTTAATATGCCAAAAAGTTTGTTGACTTAGCACATTTGAAGTTTGGTGCTTTTTGCAACAAATGTATATAATTAAAATGACAAAGCCAGCTGCAGGGTCTTCAATCTAATACACCATATTCCCAGAAAGTGCTCTTTCTCTATTCTGCATGGCAGATAATTGTGTGACACCTCCAATAGAAGTGTCAAATTATGGATGGTTGAGTGTTAATAGGTGGCCGCCAGGAACTGTATAACCCAAATGGTCAAACCTGTTTTTTTTAATACAACTGACATAGAGTATTTAGGCTGATCTGGACTTGATTCACGTCTTGTCTAATTATTACTGTAATAAGTAAATGATGTTCCTAAATTTGTGGTTTTAATACAAAAATCATGGTGCCATAGGCCTCTGCAGTCAATTGAGAAGTAAGATTGTTCCTTAGGGTGCATTAGATTGATGACATAAGGGCACAAACCTTGTTTGTTATGCCAACCTTTGCCATTTTTACTGTGAATGCCATGTTACTGTATCCTGTTCCATGTTGTAAAAAAAATCAGTCATTTTGTTTTGAGATAGTCCGAGGTTTATAATATGATTTGTAATTCAGTTGTTCTGGGGAAGAAAACAATTGCTGGATGGTGATCGTAACTCCAACATCTCAACTGATTTCTCTCTTCTCTGTGTAGCCTATCTTGTATAATTTCACATTTATTGTACCAATATGTTAGACTAATTATTGGATCTTTGTTTTCAGATGATTTTAAATGTCCAATCAAAGAGGAGGTTGTGCTAACTAGTGGTGACTGGGAAGTACTGGCAAGACATGGCTCCAGGGTAAGCTTACAGTAGATGGGCTTTGAAGATTGGTGGCTTTGCTCATCAGCTAAATGGGAATCATAGCCAGGTTGTAAATTAAAAAGATTTGTAAACTTGATGAATGGTGCTTAGAATGAGTCTATAACCTGAAATATTCTTCCCCTGTCCTCATGGCGTCTGCAGTTTGCTTGGGTGCCATTCCATGAATAAAGATTACCCACTAAAAACTACTTAAAGTTCCCATTCTTCAGTTAAGAAATTTTGAGTGAAAGCTGTAATTGTCAATGACCATATCTCTCAGCTAGCACCTACCACTTGTGCAGTTTTGGTGTTTATGAGAATAAATGTGAAGTAATACGTTTTTAAGGAAAAGCAAGGAATGCTTGTTATTATTGTATTGAAAATGTACCTACTGAGATTTATTTGTGAGCAGAAGGCTAGGAGTTAAAACAGACATTTCTGTGAAAGTGCAAATTCTAGGTACAAGACGTGAATAGGAAAAATAAATATATTTGGATTTTATGTCTGTGAAGAATTTGGACAGAACAATTTTGTAGAATCCTCTTAAGAATATTAGCACAATTTACCTTTACCACCATGTTCCTGGAGGGGAGAAATGTGCTACACCCAACTTGAAATAATCCTATTACTGTCCCAAATGAGGATGGCTAACTCTACCAATGTACGAATCTTCTAGGGCCTGATCAGGTTATCAAAATTCTCCAGTACTTCACACTGTGAATCACTTTTTAGGTTCCATTGTCTTTATATGTTGGCGTATCATTGGGAACCTCTGGACTGTATGATTGTTGCAAACTACTTTTAACACCAGATAGTCATTGTTCTCTCCTGTTGGGATTTATCCAAAAAAAGTCTAGTTGATTTGAGCAATGGTGTTGAAATAAATACGGGTGCATACAAAGCAAGTATATGTCTTATTTTTATGTTTGTATGGGATGTAGGTGTCAGTCACAAGATCAACAGTTTTTTGCCTATCCAACTTACATTTCCTTAGGACATTTCAGGTAGCAGTGAAGGGTCAGTATTGCACTTGGTCGAGAACCACATGTAGGCTAGACCAAGCAAGGATAGCAAGTTTCATGGTTACCATTAGACCAATGGTTAATTCCAAATTCTGTTGAATTTAAATTTCACCATCTGATGGGATTTGAAGCCATGTCCTCAAAACATCAGCCTAGGTTGCTGGGTTACTTTGCCAGAGACATTACTGCTATGCAACTGCCACCCTCAAAGAACATGCACAACTATTTATTCTGTTTTACTGTTGAGACCATTTTTCTTATCTTTTGAATGAGTTCCACAGATTGCTTGAACAGTTCCACAGGCATTAGTCACCCTCTCGCGTCACGATTAATATAAATTCTGTTTATGGATTATTCTATCCCTGGAAGTTAACCTGCCACCACTACCACCTCCAACAAACAAGGTGGTAATGAGTTGAACCCCCATGTCATTGCTTCTAAAAGGTGTTACTTTGTGGCAACACAGAAATGAAATCCTTTATCCATGTTAATCTAGTAGGTGATAGAAAACAGTTGACTTAGAAGGCAGGACAATCTAACTTCACCTGACTTTTTTCCCAGCTACCAATGTCTTGACTTCGGTTTCAAGGAAGCGGATGTTACTATGCCTATACAGTATTCTTGAAATGTGCCATATCCTGTAGTTGTGTGTTCTCTGTCCTTCCTAATTCAGGTTGTGCCTTGACTGAGCATCTTGAATTTCCCTCGTAGGGTGGAGTAGCAGTGCTACAAATCTGGTGATGGCAGTGATAGAAACAATGAGCTTTTGCATTATAAGTTTGTTATAAAAGGATAACACAACTTTAAAATTCACTGTGTGATTTTGGTTTTCTATTTTAACTGAAAAGAATGATAAGCAATAGTCGTGATGTATTCTGTTTTGGGATGTTATAGGACTTGGTACCATTTGTACTTACTGTGTTTTTCAGATCTGGGTGAATGAGGCAACAAAATTGGTCTACTTCCAAGCCACTAAAGACACTCCACTAGAACATCACCTCTATGTGGTCAATTATGAATATCCAGGGGAGATAGTTCAACTTACAAAACCTGGCTTCTCTCACAGCTGCTCAGTTAGCCAGGTGAGTATTTCACGTTTTCACTGTTATTAGTTTTATATTCTTACATTTCAGTGATGAAGATCTAAATCAAGTCAGAAAAGTAGGTGCCTGGTCACCTGCTATCTCAATACAATCCTGTCTTCCAATTCTTCCAAACTACCCAGTCAATTCCTGAATTACATTGTTTTCAGCTTTGTTTCTGCAGTGATCTTCATCTAGATTTCTCAATTCAAGGAAAGTAATTTGTACAGTATCCATAAAACTATTTTGTATTTAACTTCCATATATCTGTTTTGTTCATTGTGCTCCTTGATTAGCAGAATTACGCTTACTGACATGGGTTTCAAAGAGAGTGTTCCCTATTTCAGTACAATTCGGAAATTAGCTGTACTACTTCAAGGCAGCATGACCATTTCTTCAAGGCAACTCAGGTTAGCATGGATGGGGGATCAGAGTTTACTGGCATTTCTTCCATTTTAAAAAAAACTGACTACTAAGCAAGCTTAAAAGAATAGTTGTTTCCCCTTTTCTTCCAATTCCAGTGTCAGAAATTCTAGAGTTTTATTAGAACAAATAGACCTTGAGCTGCTTAGGACCAGGAGAAGCTCATTCAGCGGTTCAGCCCTGTTTCATCGTTCAGTTCAGTTGTGGCTAATTTGTGTCTAACTCTGTCTACTTGCCTCGACCATAGAATAGAAACAAACTGGTCTGCGTGGTTGTTCACTGGGGAGTAGAGTAGATATGAATACACAGCCATAAAAGCTGCTGTGTTTAGCAACTCAACTGCCTGACACAGTCAGAGCGTAACTGATCCGTGAATTTGCAAAGATTTCACTTCATCACTGACTTTAATGTAACTGTGTATGATCCTGTACCTTTCACAGTATAAGAACTTGATCTCTTACCACACTGTCTTAAAGTTCTCTTAATGTTTCCTCAGAACTTTGACATGTTCATCAGCCATTACAGTAATGTTAGCACACCTCCCTGTGTTCACATATACAAACTGACGGGTCCTGAAGAAGATCATTTGCACAAAAAACCAGAATTCTGTGCCAGCATGATGGAGGCTGCAGGTATGTGTCCTAATGAAATATGCCATTGTAACAAATAAGTAAATACTTTGTATCATTCGAATATGCAGCTAGCTCTTTGGTGCCTTTGTTGACAAAGGCAGAGACTAGATTGTTCCAGTCTGATTGCATAGTCAATGCAGCTGTATTCATTTCCAATGTGGCAGCTGGAGCTCCACAATTTGCTTCATTGCCCCTAGGCAAAGCAAAATGGGGTGGGTGAAGGGAAGGGATGGAAAGTAACCTTGCTATCCAGTGCCTTCAGCATTTTTTTCTTTATTCTTTCACGGGATGAGGATGTCACTGACAGGGATTTGTTGCCATCTTCAACTGCCCTTGAGCTGAGTGACTTTCTAAGCGATTTCAGAGGACAGTTAAGAATCAACCACTTTGCTGTGGGCCTGGAGTCTCATTGTAGGCCAGGTAAGGATGGCAGATTTCCTTCACTAAAATGGGATTTTACGAAATTGATGGCCACTGTCCTCATTCCCATTTCTCAGACTAGTTTGATATTTCAGACATATTTATTAATTTATATTCCATCAGCTGTTTTGGTGGGGTTTGAACCTTTATGCGCCCAGAGCATTAACCTATATCTCTGGATTGCTAGTACTGTGACATTTCCAGTCCACCATTGTCTCCTCTCAGCATGTGGGTAGATATATGGCAAGTACAGGATTGAGGTGGCTGTGATGGCTTTAACAGCTGAGTGACCGTATGTTCAAGCTAAGAAGTAATTTTGTTGCTGGGAAGTGTTGGAGATGGTCAAGTTCTTGAGAATTTTCTTCACAGCAAGAAATTAATCCAAGGAAGAGATTGACCAAAAAAAAATTGCAGTTGTATGGTATTTTGTTTTTCAGAATTGAGTAGAACGGGCAGCTTTTTGAATTTAGTTTTCACAATCTGTTGTGTAATAGTAAAATGGGCAGTTTCTACCAAATTTTTATCCCTCTGTACTTTGTAAAGAGGGCAGAAAAGGGTAGAAATTCATGCACAACCCAATCTACTGATAGCAAAATATTACTATGGTAGTTTTTCTGATTGTTTACTCTGGTTTAATTTTTGATGCAAAGAAAAGTTCATGATGTGGAGCATGTGCCTATTGGAAAACCATTGCAAGAAACTTAAAACTGGGAATGTGCACATTGCCCCTGTGGTTTGTATTAGAAACCAACATATTCACTAATTTTGAAAATCAGGATGTCCAGCAAAAAATGTCTGGTAAAGATAGTTTTTAATAGTAAGAAGTATACTAACATGTAATCTTTTCATTTCATGACATGAATACTCAGATGTTTATTCTATATAAGGGGACACTTTGTTGGCTTTTAAAGTACCAGTATTTAATAATCTCCCCAACAAATGTATAATTGATCTAGGTCTTCGACTGTCAGAGCCTTAAAATCAGTGAGTTGATTGATGTGCTAACTAATTTTCACCATTTTGGTGCAGTCTTTGCAGCTATTGCTGGGATTCCACAGTGTCTCAGCTGATTAAGTCTGTGTCAATATTTTTAACTCAACCTGTTTTGACGTGTTAAGATACACCTGAACATGGTGGAACTTGAACCTGGGCCTTCTGACCCAGCAGTAGGGACACTACTACTGCATCACAAAAGCCTAGAAAATATTATGTAATCCAGAGCCTAAAGAGACATCAAGAAATTCTCCCTATGTGAGATCGGACCGCAAACCTTTCAGTTAATAGTTGAATGAGCTTGACCAATTTCACAACAGACATGCAGAGGATGGTTTTGAACCATTGACCTCGGAGTTATTAGCTCAACAATCTTCTGAAGTCAATGTAGAGTTTGGGAAATTCGAGAAGGTGAGGATTAATGCAAACCCAGGTTAATGTCCAGTTACCCAACCACCAATAAGGTCACTTATATTAACTTATGCGATTCTTGTTATCCTGCTGATTATGGGTCCACTAACTCTCCTCTGAATTACAGATTTGTGTGTGTCAATTGAGAACAGAATTGGTCTTGACAGTGATGGTTCTGACATTTCAGCAGCCTGCTAGTACAACAAACTTTGTTTTAATTGGCACCTTGAGAACCAGCACACTCGATAAACCAGCAAAAATTGAATATAGTCGGTTCTGCTATAACACGTGTTTCTTAATACGAATTGCTTTAACGAGATTGAACAATTTAGACCATGATTTGTAGAATGTAAACTTTCCTTACCTGTATTGGCTATAATGTGATTCCGGCCCTATTAGTTTAAATGGCGCGGGTATTACCCGATTTTCTAATAACATGAGGTCGCGCGAGAACAGGACTATCGCGTTATATCAGAGCCAGCTGTACCTCAAATACTGCAAAGTTTACAGTATTATTGCAATATCCATGCTGTCTGAGTCATCAGCTGAGGACAGAATGCTTTCTGCTGGTAAGTTGTATTTAAGGCAAAGTTGCAGAAGTATTTAAGATATTTATGCTGCAAATAAAGCTTAACTGTGACATGTATACCCCCTACATTATGCTTCAATTACTTGAGTGTGTGTTTTTACATTGATTGTGTTTACCTCTTAATCAAATGGCAAATTCTTGGTACTGTAGGTGCTGGTTAATAAAATGTTTGCTCTATTTACTATTGAGGCACGTGTAGAATTAAGAGTTCTACTAATGTTCAACAGGTATCCATGGAGTTGTATCTCAATAAAAGCCAAAACCTTTGCAAAGGATGTAGTGTTGGTTTAATAATAAATGAGAGAAGAGAGTGAAGCATTTAAGTAAAGTTAACAAGTATTGTGCCCTGTAACTGCAATTCTAAGAAATAAAGATTTAAAACTAACATTCATTGATGAGGCACTAGGTGGAGTTCCATTGTAAATAAGCAGTTTTGTATTGTGTTTCTCATCATAGGGTGGCTTAAATAGGAAAGGCCTAGTATCCAGAACAAAGCTGCCCAAGCTAAAGCTTGATGGCCGCAAAATTGTGGTTTCAAGATCCAAGTGATTTATTCATATTCACTTACTGCTGCATTCTGCTTGAAGTTTGTGCTCCTGAGCTTTACTGAGGCCCCCTTCAATTCCTGTTTGTCAATCAAATTAAAATAACATGAAGACTAAAACATTCTTGTTCTGGTGGTTAAAATTAAACAATCTAAATAGGAAGAGGGACAATATGAAAATAATTGCTAGGCTGACTGTGACTTGGCTTTGTCCTTCTCCACTCTGAAGACAATGGCAGTTTCTTGGGTGTAGTCCTTGAGGCCAGCTGCTCTGTGTATTATTTCTCACTGAATTGAGGCTTTGTGTAAACCTAAACAATGAGTGTTATTAGGCAGTGCTACTGTGAGCAATACTTTTGTGTAAATCCATACCTGCATTAATGGTACAGAGAACTGGCTAACAGAACAGTAAGCACCCTGGCCTTTTCTTGCCCAGCATAAGACTTCGGGAACAGTTTAAGAGACTGAACTGTTCACGAAACTGAGAACAGCAAACTCAGGATTAAAACACTACTATCTGTTCTGTTTTAGTGCTCAACTGTGTATTATTGTCACTGAAGGAGCTTCAGTTGAGCTTTGAACAGTGTTAATGCCACCAGGGTTGTAATTAAAGCTGGATGAAACAATGACAAGCTGACCTGAATCCTTGTCACTTTGTTGAGTAAATTTTAACCTTTCTCCCTTGTCTTGAACAGGTTGCCCTCCTGATTATGTGCCACCTGAAATTTTCAGCTTCTCTAGTAAATCTGGTTTCAAGCTGTACGGCATGTTATACAAACCTCACAACCTGCAGCCAGCCCGCAAGTACCCCACTATCCTCTTTGTATATGGAGGGCCGCAGGTAAGACTCCCAGAAAATGTCTTTAAGCGCGAGGGAATTCTTATGAAATTTGAATTTTATTTTAATATTTTGAAGCTAATTTATTTTTCTTTCACATTGCTGTCTTGCGCCCTGGCCAGCATTTATTGCCATTCCTTAATTGTTTTTGAGAGCGTGGTGCTCAGCTGTGACCTTAAAAAGCTATAGGCTGTTTGGGAAATGTATATGGTAATGTTAGGTAGAGAATTCCAAGATCTAACCCAAATATATTGAGCTAACCAATATAGTTAAGCTGAATTAGTTGGTGATTTTCTTTTAATCTGAGCTGTACATTGAGAGGTTGGTGTCTTATACCTATTACCTATTAGTTACTAGTGGTTAATGAAAACAGAAATTGCTGGGAAAACTCAGCAGGGCTGGCAGGATCTTTGGAGGAAAGACAGAGTTAACATTTTGGGTCCAGGGACCCTTCTTCAGGAATCGCTGTTTTCCCAGCGATTGCTGTTCTTGTTTCTAATTTCCAGCATCCAACATTTTCTTGTTTAGTGACTAATTAGTGTTCTTTTTAAACTGGGATTAAATTGGGAGGGGGGAGACTGCACTCTCCAGGACTCCCTTGTCCGCTCCACACTTCCCACTAGCCCCACCACCCCCGGCACTTTTTCCTGCAACCACAGGAAGTGCTACGCCTGCGCCTACATCTCCCCCCTCACCCCCAACCCAGGCCCCAAGAAAACCTTCCACATTAAACAGAGGTTCACCTGCACATCTGCTAATGTGGTATATTGTATCCGCTGTTCCCGATGTGGCCTCCTCTACATCGGGGAAACCAAGTGGAGGCTTGGAGACCGCTTTGTGGAACGCCTACGCCAGTTCGCGACAAATGACTGCACCCCCCCCCAGTTGCGAACCACTTCAATTCCCCCTCCCACTCCTTGGATGTCCATCCTGGGCCTCCTCCAGTGTCACAATGGTGCCACCCGAAGGTTGCAGGAACAGCACCTCATATTTTGCTTGGGAACCCTGCAGCCCAATGATCTCAATGTGGACTTCACAAGCTTCAAAATCTCCCCACCCTCGACCTCATCCTAAAACCAGCCCAGCTAGTCCCTGCCTCCTTGACGTGTCCATCTCTTCTCCCACCTATCCGCTCCTCCCACCTCACTGACCTACCCCAACCCATCCCCAACTACCACCAGCCTCATCCCCGCCTCCTTGACCTGTCCGTCTTCCTTTGACTGACCAACCCCCATCCTAACTCCCCACCTACACTCACCTTTACTGGCTCCATCCCCGCCTCCTTGACCTGTCTGCCTCCTCTCCATTTATCTGCTCCTTTATCCACCTTCCATCTGCCTCCCCCTCTCTCTCTCTTTATTTCAGAATTCCCTTCCCCTCCCCCATTTCTGAAGAAGGGTCCAGACCTGAAACATCAGCTTTCCTGCTCCTCTGCTGCTGCTTGGCCTGCTGTGTTCATCCAGCTCCACACCTTGTTATCTTAAGTTGGGAGGTCTGTCGGAGTTGAGATGCCCTCAGGCAAGATAGTTGGTCTCCCTGCTTTTGGAAGGATTTTGTGAAACTTGAGAGGGTTCAGAAAAGATTTACAAGGATCTTGCCAGGGTTGGAGGATTTAAGCTTTAGGGAGAGACTAAATAGGCCGGGGCTATTTTCCCGAAATGCGCAGGATGAGGGGTGACCTTATAAAGGTTTATAAAATCATGAGGGGCGTGGATAGGGTGAATAGTCAAAGCTAGAGGGCATAGGTTTAAGGTGAGAGGGGAGAGATTTAAAAGGGACCTAAGGGTATCTTCTTCACATAGAGAGTGATGCGTGTATGGAATGAGCTGCCAGTGGAAGTGGTGGAGGCTGGTACAATTGCAATATTTAAAAGGCATCTGGAAGGGTCTATGAACAGGAAACATTTAGAGGGATATGGGCCAAATGCTGGGAATGGGACTAGATTAATTTAGAATATCTAGTCTGCATGGACAACTTGGACTGAAGGATCTGTTGCCGTGCTTTATTACTCTATGACTTGGCAATAGAAATGCATAACCAAACCAACCACTGGCTAATCTGATAGCTTGAGGAAAGCAGGTGCATGTTATTGGATTGTCCACAAAATAACCTTAAGCCAGACTGGATAGACCTAACACTGGTGACTTATTAGCAGACAAACCCACAAACTGATGCTGTAATTAACAGGATAATCTCAGCTGAACCAGCAGCAAGTAGCTTGTATTCTGCTGTTAAGGAAAATGATTTTAGGTTTGTACAATGCAGGAATACTTCTGTGTAAAGCTGGGGTTGTGAAACTTGGCTTTGCTAACCTGTGGCATTTGAACTTGTGTGGTGGGTGTGGACAGAGGACAATGGGAAGTGTGCTCATTGGATATGAGACAGTAGGAAAAGCAAAATACAACATCTAGGAATCTAACATAAAAAAAAGGAAATGCTGGAAATATTTAGCACGTTAGGCAGGATCTGTGGAAAAAGAAACCCAAGTTAATGCCCGTATACTTTCATTCTCCATGACGCTGCCAGATCTATTGAACAGTTGCGGTACTCTTTTTATGTTTGGCTTTCACTTGTGACAGTCGGGTTTTTTGTGTCAATGCCAGTTGAACTGAAAGAATATCTTGCCATCCTTTTATTTGTGTTTGTTGTGTACTTTACATTCCAGTTTTTTTAAAAAACTTCTTGCATCCTGTAAATGATTCACACAGGGATGTACTCGTGCCTGCCTGTGTGGTTTTGAAAAGTAGCAGCTTTTTTAACTGTGATAGAACTTTACATGTGGTCAGTCAGTGTTAGGGTGTTTTTTCACAAGGTAAAGTTTTGGTTGAAACCCCATTGACCCATTTAATAGTATCTTTCCAGGCTTTTTGTGTATCCCACTACTAAGCTGGAAAGGTGTCTGTTCGTATTAAAGTATTAGCAAGTTTGCCACTTCCTGCAGCATATATATCTGAAAATAACTTTGAAGAAGGAACTTCAGAACATGGCTTTAAATAACATTTGTGTTTGTGAAAATTATTTACTGACCAACCCAATTCTGAGGGCATGGTGGCTCAGTGGTTAGCACTGCTGCCCGGTGGCGCCAGGGACCCGGGTTCAATTCCGCCCTCGGGTGACTGTCTGTGTAGAGTTTGAACATTCTCCCCATGTGTGTGTGGGTTTCTTCCGAGTGCTCTGGTTTCCTCCCACAGTCCAAAGATGTGCAGGTAAGGTGGATTGGTAATGCTAAATTACCCATAGTGTCTAAGGTAGGGGGTGGATCTGGGTGGGATGCTCTTTGGAGGGTCAGTGTGGACTCAATGGGCTGAATGGCCTGCTTCCACATTGTAGGGATTCTATGGTGCACTTTTTAACAATCTTCAATTTCGTTAACCTCTGAGGCAGCCATTACCAGTGTAAATTTCACAATTGCACTTTTAACCCCCTAATTAGCTAACTTATGGCTTGCTGTTCTTCCACAACCTTTAATATGCTCAGTTACTCCTTTTTCTCCTACTCCCCAACGAACTCCCTATGTGGTTCTCCTTTCTTCCATGACCTCTTCCCAGACCCAGTATGTTCAAGATGCACAGACTTGTATTCCCAAATGGTTTAGCCATATTGACTAGAACTTGTTGGACCACAGGCCAATCAGAGTCTACTTGACATTTTAAAATTGCTGTTCCCTTTGCAATTTGGAGTTCTTGTATCTGTTCCTGTTGAGTATAAGACCAGCTTTGACAGCAGGTTTATTTGGCTCCAGCAATACCCCAGTTCACTGCTACGAAATGAGTAAGTTGTTGAGTTCCTTCAAGTAATGGAGAGAATGGCTGAGGGCAGTTGGTGCATATATATGCGCTTCCAAAAAGTGTTTAGTAAAATATCTCTTGTGAAGGATTTGAATAAAATTGAAGCATTGAGTGGCTGAAGCAGCATGGATGTGGAATTGGCCAGCCTCATAAAGTTTGGTTCAGCTGGGATATTTTGACCAATTCTGGCACCATACATTTGGAAGACTTTAGCAGAATAGTAATAGGAATAATTAACTTAAGATACATAACTAAACAGTGGAAACAGGGATACCCTTCTCAGAGCAGGGAAGCTTCAGGAACAATTTATCAAACCTTTCAAAAATTTCCCTCCATAAAATAGATAAGAATAAACTGTTCTCGGTTTCAAAAAAGCCTGTAACCAGATGGCATAGGTTTGAAGTAATTGGAAAAATATTCAGAGGTAGCTTGAGGAAGAACTTCCTTTTACAGCATGGTATGATCAGTAATGCATTGTTGGAAAAGATGGGAAACTGGGGAATTTGAATGGCCATAAGGAAAGAACAGGAGAGTTGGACTAACTGTACCTCTTGCAAAGAAGAAATGTTTTTACTGTAATCTTAAAATTCCACAGTAGCAAGTACTCTGAGTTCTGCTTCTAATAATAAATTTTAATAGTGCGATACCACTGAAATTTTGGTATTTGTGACAACATTTTGGGAGACATGGAATATCTTTGAACATTTTTAATGCACATTTATTTCTTTATACTGTGAAGTTTCAGTATGTTATCTACCTGTGGGGCATCACAGCCAAGATCAATCTGTTCCCACTTAATAAAAACCAAAAGAACTGCCGGTGTTGTAAATCGGGAACAAAAACACAAGTTGCTGGAAATGTTCAGCAGGTCTGGCAGCATTTGTGAAGAAAAATCAGTTAACGTTTTGGGTCCGGTTACCTTTTCCTCAGAACTTCACAGAGGCTGTCAGACCTGCTGAGCTTTTCCAACAACTTCTGTTTTTGTTCCTGTTCTCACTTAATATCCACTGACCAATGACAATTGCTGACCTGGTTTCTTCCATTATCTTTTTTTTTACTGTTGATGCAAGATTGTTTGCATACTTATGCTCACTTTCATTCACTGGTTGAAAATGTGTCCTTTCACTGCCTGTAAGATGCTTCGTTCCTCTTTGAATAGGGGATTTGCAAAAAAAGGTGAGTGGGAGGCATCCAGCTGTTATTGGAGACTTTCTGGTGTCTCCACAAAGAGAGATTTTGGTACTTTCTCTTTGTACGCGAGGTGGTTCTCTGCTGCTCCACCGCCACACAAGCCATGGTCATTTGGTAGGAACGAAGGTGTTGTTTTCAATTAGTTTTCCTCAGTCTGCTTTTGCTCTCACTGTTCCAGGAAAAACCCACCATTAAATATGATCCACAATAAACTCCAGTAAACATGATTTTTAAAACTGCAGTCATCTGTACTCTGTCTCCTTGGTTCAAAGCATTATCTTTCTGTTATAATCTAGTCTAAAAATAATGAAGTTAAAAGATATGATCTTTACATAACCTTTTGTGATTTATGCACAAGGACCCCCAGATCCCTCTTCACCTCAGAACTCTGCAACCTCACTGTCTAGGCAGCATGCTTTTTTAATTCTTCCTGCTGGAATGAACATTTTCACATTTTCCCATATTATACTCAATGTGCCACATCTTTGTCCACTCAAACTTCTTTTTGTAGATTCCTTATGTTTTCTTCATAACTTCTTTGCTACCTTTTTTTGTCATCAGCAAATTTGAATCATAGAATTCCTACAGTGTGGAAACAGGCCCTTCGGCCCAATAAGTCCACACCGACCCTTGGAGCATCCCACCCAGACCCATCCCTCTATGACCCACCTGACCTACACATCCCTGAACACTATGGGCAATTTAGCACGGCTAATCCACCTACCCTGCACATCTTTGGAGTCTGGGAGGAAACCACAGCACCTGAAGGAAACCCACACAGACACGGGGAGAATGTGCAAACTCCACACAGACAGTCGCCAGAGGGTGGAATCGAACCTGGGTCCCTGGCGCTGTGAGGCAGCAGTGCTAGCCACCGTGCCACCCATAACTTGGTAACCGTACCTTCCATCCCTTTCTCTAAATCATTTATATGAAATGTAAGTGAGGTCCCAGCATCAATCCCTGTGGCACACAACTCATTGCATCTTGGCAATCTACTGTCTGCTTCCTGATAAGCCAGTCTTCTCTCAATGCCGATATACCATGCCTTCACCATGCTATTTTGTTGTGACCTATTCCCTTGAGGAAACTTCCTCAAATACCCTGAACATTCTTTTTCTCAGTAACTTCATGTAACCTTTTGGTGAAGCAGGTGAGCTCTCGTGAAGTGTTACCAAGGGAGTGTATTCTTTCTTTCTACCCTTTCCACATACCAAACACTTGACCTTAAGTGAATGGTGCAATGATGACAAAATCATGTGATTTGTCATTCTTGACTTAGCTGATCTTTCTAAATCATTCTTAATAGCTTTACAATGGGGTAAGTCTAGGAGCAGAAATATGCCATTCAGCCTGTTGAGCTCACTCTGCCATGACTTAGAACATAGAGCATAGAACAGTACAGCACAGTACAGGCCCTTCAGCCCATGATGTTGTGCCGAACTTTTACCCTTAACCTAAGGTCTATCTAACCTCCACCGCTACCTTATACTTTCATCCATATGCCTATTTAATAGCCGCTTACATGCCCCTAATGAGGCCGAGTCCGCTAGCCTCTCCGGCAATGCATTCCATGCCCCTATCACTCTGAGTAAAGAACCTACCTCTGACATCTCCTCAATATCTACCTTCTTTCACTTTAAAACTATGTCCCCTCGTAAAAGCTACCTCCACCCGAGGAAAAAGTCTCTGGCTGTCTACTCTATCTATACCTGTGATCATTTTGTACACCTCTATCAAGTCACCTCTCATCCTTCGTCGTTCTAAAGAGAAAATCCCTAGCCCTCTCAACCTTTCCTCGTTAGACCTTCCCTCTATTCCAGGCAACATCCTCGTAAATCTCCTCTGCACCTTTTCCAATGCTTCCATATCTTTCCTGTAATGAGGCGACCAGAACTGGATGCAATACTCCAGACAACAAGCATGGGGCTGGATGAACACAGCAGGTCAAGCAGCATCA
>JAHRHZ010000274.1:33947684-33970835 GCA_024137785.1 Ginglymostoma cirratum
TTTCTGATGAAGGGTTTAGGCCCGAAACGTCAAGTTTTCCTGCTCCTCTGATGCTGCTTGACCTGCTGTGTTCATCCAGCCCCATGCTTGTTGTCTCGGATTCTCCAGCATCTGCAGTACCTTTTATCTCTGATGCAATACTCCAGATGTGGCCGAACCACATCTTAGATCATGACTTATCACATTGCTATTTCTCATATTATTCCATACCCATAAATCTGTCTTTCTGTCTTGAACATGCTCAACAGTTCAGTTAGCATAGCTGCCTGGGGTAGAGAATTCCAAAGATTTGTCCTTCTGAGTGAAGAAAGCATTCTTCATCTCATTCTCCAATGGCCCGCCCTTATTCTGAGTCTATGTCCCCTGCCTCTACACTTATCAACCTGATAAACATGCTATCTGTGTTTTTCCTGGCAAACCCTTTAAGAACTTTATACGTTTCAATGAGATCATTTCTCATTCTTCGAAACTCTAGGGAATACGAAGCCCAATTTCCTCAGTCTTTCCTTGTAAGACCATCCTGCTATCCCAGGGATTAGTTCGATGAACCTCTGTTGCACTCCCTTTATAACAAGTATATTCTTCCTTCGATAAGGAGACCAAGGCTACGCAATTCTCCAGGTGTGGAATCTCAAAAGCTACATACAACAGCCTAATTCCTAATTCCTTGATGTATCTGCATGCTAGCTTTTAGTGACTTTTGAACAAAATCCCTTTGGGCATTAACGTTTTGAACCCCTCACCATTTAAGAATTGTCTTTGTTATTTAAGTTTTTCTATCAAAATGGATAACTGATTCACATTTCATTACACCCACCCTGTTTTTCCTCATTTACTTAGCCTGTCCAAGTCCGCTTGAAGTTTCCAATCATCATTAAATGGGCTGTTCATGGTGAAACTAATTCAGATAGGAATTTAACACACAAGTTAACCAGTGTGCAAGGAAGAAAAACTCACTTGACCTAAGCTGAAACTAGTTCAGTGATTTTTTTTTTTTTTTCATGCAGCTTGGTTTGAGTGTAGACATGTTACTTCTCCCAACTGCCTTAATAACACAAACTCATTTGCTGTAATGATATTTTGAAAATATCAGAATTTCCAAATTTTTCAGTTTATTTCATAGGGGGTTGGATCTGTTCATATCAGGTGCTGCACAGCTGCAGTAGCAAACTACCAAAGGCACTGGCTTATAAGTCAACCTTTGAAACCTCAAAATGCTCCAAGAAAAGAGAGTTGACCTGAACATCACATAAAAATGAACTCTGGGAGGGATGTGGCCATGTTGTTGTATGCCACGTGGCATCTGCTGTGTGTAGACAGGACTTAAACTCTCGTACATCTTTGCAGCATAGATCATGTTACCTGCTTAGTCCCTTGCACCGGTTGAAAGATGCTGTTAAGTAAAACATGAATTTTTGGGGCACAAAATTCAGGCTGATTTCTAGAATATGTACACTCGCTCCTTGTTATCTGCATACTTCAGTTTGGCCCTAGACCCAGTTGCTTTTGTACCCGTTGACACCTCCAATATGATCATGCAGTCCTCTGCAGTAGATAGGTGATTTACATTGTGGCAGTATCAGTGTTTTTTAATCTGTGGGATGTCCATAACCTTATTCCCTGCAGATAATGAGGATTTGGTGTATAGCTTGTCATAGCTGAAGATGGGAGACCAACGAATAAGCCAATTTTAGATACCTAAAAGGTAAGAGACAGGCAAGAGCGGACATTGGACCACTGGAAAATGAGGCTGGAGAAGTAGTAATGGGGAACAAAGAAATGGCAGAGGACCTGAATAGGTCGTTTGCATTAGTATTCACTGTGGAAGACACCAGCAGTATACCAGAACTTTGGGAGTCAGGGGGCAAAGGTGAGTCTAGTGGCCATTATTAAAGAGAAGGTGCTGGGAAAACTGAAAGGTCTTAAGGGGGATAAACCACCTGGACCAGATGACTACACCCCGTAGTCTGAAGGAAATAGCTGAGAGGATTGTAGAGGCATTGCTGGTGATCTTTCAGGAATCACTGGAGTCAGGGAGAGTGCCAGAGGACTGGAAAGTGGCTAATGTAACACCCCTGTTTAAGAGGGAGGGAGGCAGACAGAAAACCGGAAACTATAGGCCATTTTGCCTGACCTTGGACTTTAGTAAGATTTTACAGTCCATTATTAAGGATGAGATTGTAGAGTACTTGGAAGTGCATGGTAAAATACGGCTGAGTCTGCACACTTCATCAAGGGGCGGTCATGCCTGACAAATCTGTCAGAATTCTTTGAGGTAACAAGCAAGTTAGGCAAAGGCAAGCTGGTAGATGTGAGCTGTTTGGATTTCCAGAATGCCTTTGATAAGATGCAGTGCAGGAGAATGATAAAAAAGATGAGCCATCATTTTAGGGGCAAGGTACTCGTGAGGATTGACGACAGCAGCCAAGGAGTAGTGGAGTTCCGCAGTTGTCCATGTTGGGATCACAACATTCTCGTTATACATTCACGATCTGAGTGAAGGAACTGAAGGTATTGTTAAGTTTGCAGATGAAACAAAGATAGATGGAGGGGCAGGTAGTGTTGAGGAAGTGGGAGTCTGCAGAAGGACTTAGGTAGGCTAGAGTGGGAGTAGAAGCAGCAGATTGAATACAGTGGGAAATGTGAGGTTATACACTTTGGTAGGAAGAAAAGAGGTGTAGACTACTTTCTAAACAGAAAGCCTTCTTGGGAGTCCTGGTTCAGGATTCTCTTAAAATGCAGGTTCAGTTGGCAGTTAGGATGGCAAATGCAATGTTAGCATTCATCTCAAGAGGGCTAGAATGCAAGAGTAGAGATGTACTGCTGAGGCTGTAAAAGGCTCTGGTCAGACCACCTTTGGAATATTGTGTCAGAGATAAAAGGTACTATCCATCCTCTATTCGCCTCCCCCTCTCTCCCTATTTATTTCAGAACCCTCTTCCCTTCCCCCATTTCTGATGAAGGGTCTAGGCCCGAAACGTCAAGTTTTCCTGCTCCTATGATGCTGCTTGGCCTGCTGTGCTCATCCAGCCCGACACCTTGTTATTTGGAATATTGTGAGCAGCTTTGGAGCCTGTACCTAGGGAAGGATGTACTGGCTTTGGAGGGTGTACAAAGGAAGTTTACAAGAATGATCCTGGGGATGAAGGGTTGGTCATGTGAGAATTAGTAGAGGACACTAAGTCTATACACGATGTAGTTTAAAAGGATAAGAGGGGATGTGATTGAAACTTAAAGAATATTGAAAGGCCTGAATAGAGCGGATGTGGTGAAGATGCTCCCACTAGTCGGAGAGACTAGGACCCTAAGGCACAGAGTGAAGGAATGACCCTTTAGAAATGAGAATAGGAGGAATTTCTGCACCCATAGTGTGGTGAGTCTGTGTAACTCGTTGCCGCACGGGGCTTTAGAGGCCAAGTCGTTGAGTGTATTTAAGACTGAGATAGGTAGGTACTTGATTAGTAAGGGGATCAAGGATTATGGGGAGGAGGCGGGAAAATGAGGTTGAGAAACACATGAAGCATGATCAAATGGCAAAGTAGACTCGGATCAAATGGCCCAAATCTGCTCCTCCATCTTATGGTCTTAAGTATGTGCAAAAACATGATTCTGTAATCTGGAAAATGGGCTGTCTTATACAGCACCATTTAAAGTATTTACGTTTTAGTTTGTTGAGTTGACTATGTGTAATCGCGGCCAGTAAAGACAAAACTCCTTTAAATGTGCTCAATTGTACTATTTGCATATTAGCCTGTGTGAGTAGTGCAGGGTTTGAACGTCTCAATCAGTTTGCATTGTCTACTAGCTCAGTCAGATAATCTGTTTAATATTGTGGTGGTTCAGGAAATGTCAGTGGACTTTTCATTGTGTGAATCTCATGCAATTTTAATCCCTGTTTGGCATCTAGATACTATTTTAGACGGATTGCTGTAAACCTGCCAAGTTAGAAATCGTGTTGCCCATATGTGAGGTTGTTCACAATGGGACAGTACATTGAACTTAATATTAGAGATTTTGGCAGAGTTCCTGCAATTTCTAGTAACATCCTTATTCACCTGATTGCTAAGGATATTGACTGTAGAATTTGTTTCCTCCTCCATTTAGGTGCAGCTGGTGAACAACTCGTTCAAGGGAATAAAATACTTGAGGCTGAATACACTGGCATCTCTTGGTTATGCAGTTGTGGTGATTGATGGCAGGGGCTCCTGTCAGCGAGGTCTTTTATTCGAAGGTGCCCTCAAAAACAAAATGGTATTTCCCTTTTACCATGGTGGTTTTTAAGTTGCATTTAATTAAATATGTTCATACCCATGATGTTCATGTAATTGTTAAGGAATGCTAGCATAATTGAATTACAATACAGTTTCTGTTCACAATGTATTGAACATAAAAACAAGGAACAATAATAGGCCTTTGTCCTGCTCCAAACTGTAGTTGAATTAACAAAGTTATGATTGGAGAAGACTTATTGATCTTCTCTTGAGAGGCCTGTTATGTCTGCCTCCTGGAACAACGTGTCTAGTTGACTTTTTTTTTTTTTACCTCCTTTCTGATGATCCACAATGTCTACAGCTCAATTGCAGCTCTGTAGTCTGAGATGAAGTTGTTCAGCTTGTAGATACTTACCAAAGATATGGTAGCCCAAGGCCGAAATAAACTTTCACATGTTGAAAATCACTGCATCTGCCCTGCCAAGTCCATCTAACCCCATTTTATATATTTGATTGTTGCACAACTTAGAAATCTCTGCACTAGATTCCCAATTGCACTGAATTCTTGACTTATTTTGCAAAGCATCTGTTCCTGCTCACTTTGTCCCCCACATTGTATAACTCTGTGAGTGTGAATTAATGCTAATAATGCAGAATTTTTAATGTTGTATGCTGACACAACCACACGTATACATTTGTGACTTAAATCCAGGGCACAAATCCCATCAGGCAAGTGTAAACCTCGACTCTTGTTCTAATTTTTCTACTTTATAGATTTATGCTGTCCAGCACCTAAGAAGTTTGTAATGTGATCACTTAGTCCCCCGACTCTTTATAGTCATCCACAATTGAGGGATGTGTTTAAGTAGACTTGGGATATCTATCACTTTCCTGATGGTGAAAGTTACATGAAACCCATGTTTCGTTTGGAAGAAAGTGCAGTATATTTGTTTGGAGACAATAGCAGCTGTCACAGAGTTTACAGTCAGTAGCCTCTGAGTCTTCCGAAGTCCAAGAAAAATGTCACCAAGACTTTCAGCAATTTTTTTTTTTGTTTTCTCTGTAAACTCTCCATTTGCTTCTAAAATGAAAGGGTTTAGGTCATTCAGAACTAATTAGCATTTCTACTTGAATGCAAGACTAGTATGTTTCACTTTGGAGTGGAGAATGCAGCAGAGATGCCATCTTTTATGATTACGTTACAGGTCTCCAACAAATCTGTGCAACTCAAGCAATAGTTTTGTGTGGTGACCAGAGAGAAAATGCTGCTTAGTTTTGTGATCTAGCACAACTAGACGTGGAGCAGAAATGATCACTGGTCAAAGGGACACATTTCTGTGTCTAAGGATTTCAGCAACTTCTTAGCATGGCCAGAGGAAGAACAACTAACTTTACAACTGGTGGTAGATTTATGAAGCTTGACAAAAACTGAGTAAAGTCTCTGGAGATAACCTAGTGAATGAATATTGACTTTCATTGAAAACTAGGAGTGACTGTAGAATGTTTGCTGTAAGAACTGTAATGCAATGGAGTGAGAGATGAGTAATTAGTATTTGAAGGAAATATCACTTTCTCGAGCTAAACTATTAAGTTATCATAAAAACCAGATGTTTAATCAGTAGTGTTTTCTTCTTCATTTGTTGCAGTAAATGTTTTAAAATATGTCATCTTGAGTTAGTAACTGGAAGTTCAAATGTCTTTTAAAAAGTTGTCAGTCTTTATGGAGGTCAGGAGTTGTGAAAGACAAGAAAGAACAAATAATCTTTGACGTTAACTTTGTACATCTAGTAATCAAACCTAGCTTGGCATTCAGTGAGCGCTGTGAACTTGCCTAATGATGAATTATCAGTAGAAATGAGGGAAAGCACTTGTCCCATCTTGTTCAACCTTCCATAGAATTCTAAGGTCCCCTAACATCATGGATATGTAATTCTAAGCATTCATCACCTTCTGAGTAACATTTTTCTTTCCTGAGGGTTTGCTTTTAACATTTCCCTTAAAGTTTATAGTTCTAGTCAAACAGGCGTGACCTAATTCTGGAATTCTCATACTTAAATTTCATTTTGAATGCAACTGTTAAACTGTAGATAGACAGAAGTGACTTTGCTGAATAATTTAGAGAATTAGGCCTTGTTCAATTAAATCACACTCTTCAGAGTCCACATTGTTCATGGAACTTAAATTGGTTCCCTGCTTCCTTAATAACCCAAAGCTTTTGCGCTATTTTCCAACTAACAAACAAGCAAGTGACTCCCAACTCTGTTTTGATGCTACTCTTAAACTAATCATGAGCAAGTTCATAAGTGATTGATTGTTTTGTTTTTACTCCCGGCTGTATTTCCAACTGTGGAACTCTGTGATTATTGAAACATTCCGTCTCTATTTTCTTCCAACTTCCACAGGGTCAGGTAGAGATTGAAGATCAAGTGGAAGGGCTGCAATGGGTCACCGAGAAGTATGGCTTTATTGATCTAAACCGAGTTGCCATCCATGGCTGGTCGTATGGAGGTTTTCTGTCCCTCATGGGTTTGATTCACAAACCCAAAGTCTTCAAGGTAATGAAAGCAGCAGTTGATTCAATTTGGGTGAATCATGTTTAAAAATTGCTAATATTTTAATTAAAAGTGTATTGAAATTAGATCTCTGGGACCAGAGTTGTGGAGTACCTTGTTTATAGTCATGGTCTTGTGCAACTGAACTAAATCATAGACTCTGACGTGAAGTTGCATTTCATTAAAATTTGCATATGTAGATTATCAGCATGATGAGGGATCTGTTTTATGAAGTGATTTTTAGTTTCTCGTTTTAGATTCATTCCGCTGTTTTAAAAAAATGCAGACATATTTTGACCTTTGAACTGAATGTAAAAGATCCCAAGATCCTATTATGAAGAAGAGCAGAGGCAGTATGTAGGGTTTTCGGCCAATATTTTTCCCTCAATAAATGTCAAGAATCACATAGTCTAGTCACTATCAGGTTGATTGCGAGACCTTGTGAATATAAGTTGACTGTCCTATTTCCTACACTGCAATAGTGACCACAGTTCTAAAATACTTTATTCACTATAATATGCTTTGAGGTGACCATCGGTTGTCAAAAGTGTTACCTATAAATATAAGATTTTTGAGTTACATTAAATCAGAGCAAGCCAAAATTTAAATAAAAATGGAGTCCAAAGAGCCTCAACAGCACTGATCTCTCATTTAACTATATGAAAAAGGTAATAAATGTTATTTAAAATGTTCTGTTTTATGTAACAGGCCATCTTGATATTTTGTAGGTTGCTGTAGCTGGTGCGCCAGTTACAGTCTGGATGGCCTATGACACTGGTTACACTGAGCGTTATATGGATGTTCCAGAGAGTAATCAACAGGGTTACGAAGCTGGTTCAGTGGCGCTACACGTTGATAAACTACCCAATGAGTGAGTAATATAGCTATTTTTCAAAGCAGCAAACTACAGTGCAGAATTTATAGTACCGAAATGAGCTAATCAATCCAGCAGCTGTATTTGAGCCTTTCCTTACCCTTCATCTAAATTTGTCAGCATAATTTTTCATTCCACTCTGTTTCTTATTTTCCACCTGCCCCTTAAATACATCACAAATGTTCCTGATTATATTGAATACATAAAGGCTTGAGTCAGTGGTGTGCTCAGTTGGTATTTATCTATTCCTGATTGGAAATTGCAGATAGTGACTTGGATTCAGATCTGGGACATACAATATCATTGTCGCCTCTTTTGTACAAAAATTGGTCAAAATGAAAGGAAAGTTTGAAAATCATAAGGAAAACTAAATACTTGATGACCTTAGCAATACTAAGCAGTTGAAAGTTCAGGCTAATGTTTGAACGGAGGCTGCTTTCATTAGAAGTAGGAGAAAGAAAAGCAGACATTGGTTCGAACAAAAGGAGGAGCAGAGGAGGCCAGTGATGAAGCAACTATGCAAGCACTATAACTAAAAGGTTCATACAGCATTTTCCTGAGCCAAAGGGAGGAAAGGTCACTGGATGGTGCAAGCACAATGTGTCTCGTGTACAGAGTGAACTTAAAAATGAATAGAAAGAATCACAAAGTGGAAAAGGTGGAACTGAAAAACTAAATCATTTCTAATTGACTAGAGAGTAATATTCTGCTCTCATTCAGACAGTTGAATGTATAATACTATAGCCTACAATTCTTCCACTGCTGGCAGTTTTTCTGAAGAGCTAAAGGAAATTTTAATTTTTCAGTTCATGCTCATTAATGGCAGCAGAGAGTTCAGTGACCACAATAACATTCAAATGTATTGGTAGTAATTAGATCATCCATATCTTCAGAGGTCCTAATCTCTCCTGTGGAGCCTGGTTGTTGTTGTTATTAATCTTGTAGCCTTGTGAGGCCAGCTTTGTCTACTGCATCATGTTATTGGGCATAACTGAGTGGTGCTGAGGTCACTAGGCATTCAGACTACTGATAAGAAGTCAGAAGTTACATCAGTTCCACGTGCCTGTACTTAGCTGCCTCGCCTATGTCTGCTATATTGGCATTTAGCTGTGGATTCAATTTAACTCTTAAAATCTTTCTTTATGCAAGAAAATTGGAATGCATGAACTATAAATACTAAAACTAAATAAATTCCCTATTGATCATACTTGTTTCTTCCCTCAGTAAATTGTTGTGGGGTAGCCCATAATCAGTATTTTCTGCCTTGTAAAGTCAACTTGAGTTTCTGAATATTTTAAATTAAACATGAATTAATGGTAATATCTTTACCCTTCTTCCAAAGGTTCATTAACATCCACTGTATTTGCCAAACTCTCCTCTTTTAGATTGATTTAAGACATTATCATTCTGTATATCTGCATGTTTAATCACACTTATAGGAAATGCACAATGAATAGTGATTTTTTTGGAGGAAGAAATATGGCTCTGATTGGATAATTGTGACTGTTATAAATGTAAATATTATGAATACCTGACAAGAAATTATGTCTAAAATTGAAAAATACTAGGAAAATTAGACAGTCAGCAAAGTAACCACCCCAGTGAAACTTACAAAGAACAAAGAAAATTACAGCATAGGAACAGGCCCTTCGGCCCTCCAAGCCTGCGCCGATCCAGATCCTCTATTTAAACCTATTGCCTATTTTCCAAGGATCTGTATCCCTTTGTTCCCTGCCCATTCATGTATCTGTCTAGATACATCTTAAATGACGCTATTGTGCCCACCTCTACCACCTCCGCTGGCAATGCGTTCCAAGCACCCACCACCCTCTGCGTAAAGAACTTTTTATGTATGTCTCCCTTAAACTTTTCCCCCTCACCTTGAAATTGTGACCCCTAGTAATTGAGTCCCCCACTCTGGGGGGAAAAAGCTTCTTGCTATCCACCCTGTCTATACCGCTCATGATTTTGTAGACCTCAGTCAGGTGCCCCCCCTCAACCTCCGTCTTTCTAATGTAAGTAATCCTAATCTACTCGACCTCTCTTCGTAGCTAGCACCCTCCATACCAGGCAACATTCTGGTGAACCTCCTCTGCACCCTCTCCAAAGCATCCACATCCTTTTTGGTAATGTGGCGACCAGAACTGTACGCAGCATTCCAAATGTGGTCGAACCAAAGTCCTTTACAACTGTAACATGACCTGTCAACTCTTGTGCTCAATGCCCCGTCCAATGAATGAAAGCATGCCATATGCCGCCTTGACCACTCTATCGACCTGCGTTGCCACCTTTAGGGTACAATGGACCTGAACACCCAGAACTCTCTGTGCTTCAATTTTCCCCAGGGCTTTACCCATTCACCGTATAGTTCGCTCTTGAATTGGATGTTCCAAAAATGCATCACCTCGCATTTGTTTGGATTGAACTCCATCTGCCATTTCTCCACCCAACTCTCCAATCTGTCTATATTCTGCTGCATTCTCCGACAGTCCCCTTCACTATCTGCTACTCCACCAATCTTAGTGTCATCTGCAAACTTGCTAATCAGACCGTCTCTACCTTCCTCCAGATCATTTATGCGTATCACAAACAACAGTAGTCCCAACACGGATCCCTGTGCAACACCATTGGTCACAGTTCTCCATTTTGAGAAACTCCCTTCCACTCCAACTCTCTGTCTCCTGTTGCCCAGCCAGTTCTCTATCCATCTAGCTAGTACACCCTGGACCCCATGCGACTTCACTTTCTCCATCAGCCTACCATGGGGAATCTTATCAAACGCCTTACTGAAGTCCATGTATGTGCCATCTACAGCCCTTTCCTCATCTATCAGCTTTGTCACTTCCTCCAAGAATTCTATCAAGTTGGTAAGACATGACTTTCCCTGCACAAAACTATGCTGCCTATCACTAGTAAGCCCATTTTCTTCCAAATGTAAATAGATCCTATCCCTCCGTATCTTCTCCAGCAGCTTCGCCACCACTGACATCAGGCTCACCAGTCTATAATTACCTGCATTATCCTTGCTACCCTTCTTAAACAAGGGGACAACATTAGCAATTCTCCAGTCCTCCGGGACCTCACCCATGCTCAAGGATGCTGCAAAGATACCTGTTAAGCTCCCAGGCATTTCCTCTCTCTCTTCCCTCAGTAACCTGGGATCGATCCCATCTGGACCTGGGGACTTGTCCACCCTAATGCCTTTTAGAATATCCAACACTACCCTCCCACCCCCACCCCACCCCATGCCAACTTGACCTGGAGTAATCAAACATCTATCCCTAACCTCGACATCCGTCATGTCCCTCTCCACGGTGAATACCGACGTAAAGTACTCATTAAGAATCTCACTCATTTTCTCTGACTCCTTGCATAACTTCCCGCCTTTGTCCTTGAGTGGGCCAACCCTTTCTCTAGTTACCATCTTGCTCCTTATGTATGAATGAAAGGCGTTGGGATTTTCCTTAACCCTGTTTGCTAAAGATATTTCATGACCCCTCGTTTCAGATTGGTCCTACTTTCCCGATATTCTTCCAAAGCTTCGTCTGTTTTCAGTTGCCCAGACCTTATGTATGCTTCCTTTTTCCTCTTTGCTAGTCTCTCAATTTCACCTGTCATCCATGGTCCCCTAATCTTGCCCTTTCTATCCCTCGTTTTCACAGGGACATGTCTGTCCTGCACTCTAATCAACCTCTCTTTAAAAGCCTCCCACATATCAAATGTGGATTTACCCTCAAACAGCTGCTACCAATCCACATTCCCCAGCTCCTGCCGAATTTTGCTATAGTTGGCCTTTCCCCAATTTAGCACTCTTCCATTAGGACCACTCTTGTCTTTGTCCATGAGTATTCTAAAACTTGCGGAATTGCGATCACTATTCCCAAAGTAATCCCCTTCTGAAACTTCAACCACCTGGCCGGGCTCGTTCCCCAACACCAGGTCCAGAATGGCCCCTTCCCGAGTTGGACTATTTACATACTGCTCCATAAAACCCTCCTGGATGCTCCTTACAAATTCTGCTCGATCTAAACCCCTAACACTAAGTGAATCCCAGTCAATGTTGCGAAAATTAAAATCTCCCATCACCACCACCCTGTTGCTCCTACATCTTTCCAGAATCTGTCTACGTATTTGTACCTCTATCTCACGCTTGCTGTTGGGAGGCCTGTAGTACAGCCCCACCATTGTTACCACACCTTTCCTATTTCTGAGCTCTGCCCATTGTGCCTCATGCAGGAGTCCTTCAGCACAGCTGTGATATCCTCTTTGACCAGTAATGCAACTCCTCCACCCCTTTTACCTCCCTCTCTATCCCGCCTGAAGCATCTATATCCTGGGATATTTAGTTGCCAATCTTGCCCGTCCCTCAACCAAGTTTCAGTAATAGCAATAACATCATACTCCCAGGTACTAATCCAAGCCCTAAGTTCATCTGCCTTATCTACTACACTTCTCACATTAAAACAAATGCACCTCAGACCACCTGTCCCTTTGCATTCATCATCTGCTCTCTGCCTACTCTTCCCCTTAGTCACACTGAATTCATTATCTAGTTCCTTACAGGCTTTAGTTACTACCTTCTTGCTGTCCACTAACCTCCTCATTTGGTTCCCATCCCCCTGCCACATTAGTTTGAACCCTCCCCAACAGGGTTAGCAAAAGCACCCCCTCGGACATTGGTTCCAGTCCTGCCCAGGTGTAGACTGTCCGATTTGTAATAGTCCCACCTCCCCCAGAACCGGTCCCAATGTCCCAAAAATCTGAACCCCTCCCTCCTGCACCATCTCTCAAGCCACTCATTTATCCTGCCTATTCTTTCATTTCTACTCTGACTAGCACATGGCACTGGTAGCAATCCTGAGATTACTACCTCTGAGGTCCTACTTTTTAACTTGGCTCCTAACGCCCTAAATTCTGCTTATAGGACCTCATCCCATTTATTACCTATATCATTGGTGCCTATATGCACCATGACAGCAGGCTGTTCACCCTCCCCCTTCAGAATGTCCTGCAGTCGATCTGAGACAACCCTGACCCGTGCACCTGGGAGGCAACATACCATTCGGGAGTCTTGTTTTCGGCCACAGAACCGCCTATCTACTCCCCTTACAATCAAATCCCCTATGACTATAGCCCTTCCACTCTCTTTCCCGTCCTTCTGTACATTAGATCCAGCCACGGTGCCATGAACCTGGCTACTGCTGCCTTCCCCTGGTGAGCCTGGTGATTGCAAAAGTATCCAAAACTGTGTACCTGTTCTGGAGAGAGGTGACCGCAGGGGACACCTGCACTGCCTTCCTGCTTTTTCTCTGCCTTTTGGTCACCCATTCCCTTTCTCCCTCAGCAATCCTAATCTGTGGTGTGACCAATTTTCTAAACGTGCTATCCACGACTTCCTCAGCATCTTGGATGCTCCAAAGTGAGTCCATCCGCAGCTCCAGAGCTGCCTTATTGTCTAACAAGAGCTGCAGCTGGACACACTTCCTGCATATGTAGGAGTCAGGGACATCAGCCGCGTCCCTGAGCTCCCACGTTGAGCAAGAGGAGCATAACACGGGTCTGGGATCTCCTGCCATTTTTACTCTTCAGCTTAGCTTAGTCCTACTGTAATATCAAATAATAGTTAAATGAAATGAAAAAATTTTTACCAATCACTCTACTTACCAGCACACGATAAAACAAAAAGAAAAAGAAAATCCTTACCTTATCAACGCACCACAGAGTCTTTTTTTTTTTGGTTAGAGGAGGAGGGCGGGTGGAAGACACTACATGTGTAGTGTCTCAGGTTTAGCCACTGCCCAAATACATCAGTTCACTCACCTTCCCAGAGTGCAATTCGACCGCTCCCACTCAGCTCTGCTGCCGTAATGAAGAACTTACCTTCCCAGCAGCCCCCTGGTCCTCGCTCCCACCACTCCCACTGCTGCTGCTGCAAAATAAACCCTTTAGATCCTGGCATTACCTAGTCGCCCAGTCACGCTCTGATTGAAAAAGTCTCATCCGTTTTCAGCCCAGTAAGGCTTCACACAGTTAACTAGTCTCCCAGGAGACGTTGAAAAGATGTTCTTGCAGTACTTGTACAGCTCCTAATGGTTGTCTGCAGAGTTGCATTGTGCTGATGTTGGTTGTGGAAAAATCTACAACATAGGCCACCCTGTCCAGAGAAGGACTTTTGCTGACTAGCAGCATTACGGGAAGAAGAGGGAGCCAGATTTAGATGAAATATAACAGTCATATTTGGTACAGTTTGCTTTTTAATCATAATTGTTTTTATCCATAATTGTCTTTATTCATCCAGGCCCAATCGTTTGCTGATTCTGCATGGGTTTTTAGATGAAAATGTGCACTTTTTCCACACCAATTTCTTAGTATCACAACTAATCAGAGCTGGAAAACCATATCAGCTTCAGGTACGTTTTGTGATCCACTAACTAGTTACTTTATTAAGGATACCACTGATTAGATAAAAGAAACATTTTGGTTTATTGTTCTAGTTTTCAAACGACTATCCATGGACACTAATTATTTTCTAAAACAGCAATCAAGTCAGCCCAATATCCTTGAAATGTATATGCTGCAATGTATTGAACCTTTCTGATAATTGACATGAGGTAGAATCCTTGACTGTGTAAACTGGACGGATTGAATTACATTATTGGTCCCAGTTTTCACGGAACTGTGAATGTTATAGCCTAATTACAATTTTCTTTACACTGGATAGGCAAGCACTTGAATTTTGCAAAAAGCTAGCATTTCACTTGGTATCATTGTAACTTTACTAACCTTGCCTCACTTTTGTTAGTGTTCCAGTCCAGTAAAGCAATTAATTCTGGAAGCACAGAATATGAATCCAAGCAATATGAAATATGTTACTTCTCAATGTGTCATTGCCCCACCATGAAAATCCTTCACTAGTGTACACGTCTACAATTGCTGGTCACTTAATGTGCCAAGTGAACATTCTTCAATTGTGAGCATTCACTTAGGATGATTACCATAGACAAGCCAATCCGGAGCATTCAACACATGTTTCTGACAGTGTTTGCTAGATAAGAATCAGTTTTAACGAAAAGAATCAGAGGTGTGATAAGCTGTGATAGAGAAACCAAATAGAATGCCCCTTGCTTAACATCAGCTTATTTTAAAAACCAAACGTTGAAGTTGGGATCTTGGTTAATTATGATCTCATTATGTGCACATCAAGCTAGATCAAGTAGTGAAGACTGGATAGGGCTTCTTTTCATTGTCTCGACTTGAGTAAATGACTGGCAGGTCATTTTAATTGTCGTCACTCTTCAAGTATATCGGTCATGTTGGACTCTTGGTGTTTTTCCCTTTTTTTATGTGAATGTGTATAAGTCTGGTGCAAAACCAAAGGGCATGCATAAACTGTGTCTGTATCCCATTATTATAGCTCTATTTAACTCTGCTTTTGTCAATGTCATTTGCTAATAATTAGCAAATGTTAGTTTGGATTTGAAGATGCCTGTTTTTTGGGAGATGGTCCTACAACTAAATGCAATTACACTTGTTTATCAGCGTGAACCAGGATCAGACATTTTGATCGTGGAAGACATGGTCAAGCTTTTTCTGAGGTCCGCTTACACCTTTCAACAGGAGTTCTTTACCAGCGCATGAATGTGGACATTTTTTAACTGAATTACCTGTATATAACCCAGATGAGGGACAAAGGAAAATTTTAGTGATCCTACTGCTGAAAGTTTGGATTATGAATCATAACTAAGATCTTCTTGCATGTTGGTATATGTTTCGCTACCAAAGATTTCAGTACAACTAAGCCTGGAATTTTACCTTTCCAAGGCTGTTCTAACACTTGCTTCGAATGACCTTATGCTTGTATTTCTTACAGGTGTAGTTCAGAGCTACTCAGCTGTAAGTATTTTTTTCAATGCTACCATTCCTTGCAAATAACTGGATGCTATCTATCTGCTGCAGATTTACCCCAATGAAAGACACAGTATTCGCTGCCCTGAATCTGGAGAGCACTATGAAATAATGCTGCTACACTTCCTACAGGAATACCTCTGAGAAAACAAATGAACCATGACAAAAGATGGGCTTTTGGACAGTTGCTGATATATGGTTCCTGGTGACTTGCTTGTTGTCAAACAAGATATTCTCCATGTCCCTGTCCCATAAATCCTCAGTCCTGACTACACCAGTTCAGCTTTTTTTTTTTTTGTTTTTGCAACTTCCTTTCTGAGCAATGTGCGGATACTACAGATTTCACTGAATTTGATTTTAAACTGTGATTTGATAAGACTGAAACCTAACATTGTTACTTTGGTTTAATTTATCTGTTAATGGTACAGTGTGGAATCAGCTAATTCACCCAAACTGTACACTGGCATTGATTTCAGCTTTTGTACATGCCTTGAAAACTGCACAATAGTGGGGAGAAAGAGAAATGATTAAAGCCAAATGATTACTCTCGGCTTCAAAAGACACATCCAGACATGCTGCTGTGAATTTGAAGTACCACTTTGCAAAAATAAGAACAAGCTTCAGTTGTTCCGATTAGCCGCCATATTTCTAAAATGCATCTCCATAGGAACTTAATTTCTCACCATTCAGTAAAAGACTGAGTTTTAACCTCTGCAAGCTGCGGCACCGAAGAAGTGTGTTTCAGGGCAGGAGCCAACTACAACTTTGCTGAGTATTCAAAGTGCGTATTATTAAAAGAAAATATTTTTATGGATTCTTATTCTTTTATAATGAGTGTATGGCATTGTAACTCATTAAAACGATTGTAACGCTTAATTCTTAATGTGTTATTTCTCTCAAACTGTCTGTGCAAGTTTTTTGCCTTTTTCACAAAGACATCAACTCCAACTGCACAGGTGTTAGTTGCCCTCTGGCTACTCGCCCAATTTGGTTATTTGTAAGTTCAAACCATTGAGGGTCAGGAGAATATCCAGCTCTGAAGAGTATCTCGCATAATTCCAACCTATCTTCATCCAATTACATTTATAATTAGCAAATTAATGGTTTTAATAGAGTGACACAATGTTCAGTATTTCGCAAGGTTCAAGGAGTAAAAATAGCTGCTGAGCCCAAGAAGGAATAATTAAGAAGCTGAAATGAAGCTTAAGGATGTGTTTCAAGAGACCCTTAGAGAAGGGGAGAAGTGGATGAGCTGAATGTATTTAAACAAGAAGCTCCAAGTCTGGACCAAGATGGCTGAAAGCATACCCAATGATCGTGGGACTGAAGGGTGAAGGATGCATACAAACTCAGAGTTGGACAGGTGGGAATATGAGATTTTGGACTGATGGTTACAAAACTAATGACGGTCAAAGATCAATCCTGGAGGCAAGCACATCGGTTGGCATGCTTTATTTAGTTGGATAAGTTAGGGTGCATCCAAGTTAGAATCGACCCAATAGGATGGCTAAGCAAGGATGGTAGGAGCAATTGTTAAAGACTGTTTCAGAAGTTGAAAAAGGTGTGCAGGGTTAATATACCACAGTCAGCATCAGAGAATGTTGCTTGAGATTTTGGTTAGGGCCTCTTTGGCGAGTAAGAAGACCATAAATTTATTTGGACGGATTAATGTAAGTTGAAGAGTTGGTCCCAAATCTGAGTCGTGATCATCACTATTTACCATCCACATGTGCGCACTTTCCAGAGGAATCAATGAATAGTGACTGTAGTAGTGACTAGAATCTTATCTTAGCAAAACTGTGGGAAATCTATATATTTTTGTTAAAATGAATGCATCAGAGTTCAATAAATTTTGCAAAAGTATGAGCTATTAAACACCAACCCAATATGAGCTCCTTACAGCTAATTAAGTTAACTAATTTTGGTACTCCTGTATAATTTCATGTTTTCAGTGTTCTTGTACTTAACTTTGAAGTTGCGGACCAGCCCCTGATAAAAGAACAATATTACAGGCAAGTATGTTGACTAATGAAAGATTAAGCTGCATTGACATTTGTGCAATTTTGTATAGTTGGTTTGATATTTGGGAAAAAATTCAGATGATGGTTTAAATCCGTAGCATATCGCACACTAGCAAAGTCAGAAAGAGTGCTGAGAGTTTTAACTCCTAATTAATATTGTCAGCATAATTACAATAGCTAATTTTTCTGTCAAAACGCACCTCCAGAATCCCCTCAAACCCATGGGATATATTCATTTCCCTCCTCTGTCCACATGCTGTGGCTACAGTAACATCCATGATAATCATAAGATCAGAATTTTCTTGGTTCCAGCTCATCAGTACTTTCATCATCCTCCATAACCACCTCTGTCATTAGTCTGCCACCTTATGACATTGAGTCAAAATTCCGTCCCTCAAATGTTAGAAAATATCAAAATATTTACCTTTGGTCCTTATCAGAGCTTTGTCACCCATTGCTGTTCTCATTCAGCATTTCTTATACTGAGTCAGGTGATGAAAAACATACTATATTTGAATTGTGTTTGAGCTCTGTAGTCCATCAAAACTGGTAAATTCTATTCCAACAAAATTGTCAATGTCACCCTTTCTTCAAACTACTATTGCCAAAATCAATGATCATCAATCACTTCTGTCAGTTCCAGAATAAATCTAACTTTTGTTTTTCCTGTCCCGTTACCCTAGAACTTGGAATGTTAAGAATTTGTTACCCATCTCTTATCCTGTTGGACTTCTTCATCCATTAACTTCACCTGCACTAGCTACGTTAACACTCTCAACACATGGAATTTAAATTGAAATGCCTCTACTCCACATTTTTATCGCACCTTACTGTTGCAAACCTCTGCAGCATTACATCACTTTCTACATGTAACTTCTCTCACCCTAACCTCCTATAATCTGCTGTCTTTCATCATTGCTGGAAGTAAATTCCTTCCCCCTTGTTGCATCTAAGCACACTGTTGAACGAACCAACTATGCATTTTCACTTTCGTTGATTCCTGACTTGGTATATCATCTCCATTTGCTGAATTATCAGAATCGTATCTTACAGACAAATAATTGACCCAGATAAAACAAATTTCAATTGGTTAAGAACTGTGGACATTAAAAATGGGTAATTTCTACTCTTGTAAGTATGTGTCAGGCTAGCTTTGTTTTAATGCAGGTAGCTGACACTATGATACTGCAACTATGCATCAGCAGAATGTGTTGACCCAATGTAACAGCGCAATTAAATGCTAGCTGCCATCACCAACATGAATTTTCATTTCCTTTGATAATTCCATTGTAATTAAAATATTTGTCTGAAGGAAGTTCCCTTTCTATATTCCATGATTGTTGGGTTAGCAACAATGCCACCTTTCCTAGATGTTCGCTTTCAAAGTGATTACAAAGAAAATCCATTGTTTGTGATATGGTTATCTCCCAAGGACATGAAAGATGATATATCATTTCTTTTTCAATAGGTGTTGTGTACTGGCTTTTTTTCCCTCTTTAAAATAATGGAATTTAATGGGACCGAAAGTGCTGCAAAAAAAAAAAACGAGTCAACACAGAAACAGCCATTACAGAGTGAGTGTTAATACATTAAGTAATCTGCAAATTGCATATTAAAACCTCTTAGATAATTTACAGGCCCTTAGTGAGAATGGGAAGACAGCAGAAAAGGAAAATGGCATGCAGACATTTGGGATGTAAAAGCATAGAGTAGTCCATATCAAAATGTGAAATTTCTCGTTTTACATTTACTAAATATATGGCTGTTACTTAAATTAACAAGAGTCTTATTTGGAATCTGTAAGAAGTAGATTGATTTCTGACACTTGCATATGGTAACGTAAATATCAAACTAAGTTAATGATGAATTTGTAAGAACAACCAAGTAGAAATCTATTCCGATATAGAATGAAAGTACTTATTATAGGATGAACAAGGAAGTATGGAGAAGGTGCAACATCTATGCACTGAGTAGTATATGAAGGGAAAGTTTGGAGTGTTAGGAACATTCAAAGCGGGGACTTGTATCAAGACTGACAATGAAATAGGGATTTTCATAATAGAGGATGCTTCTAAGATTAATCAGAATTTGTATTTATATGCCTTTAACATTGGAAATATGACAAGCTGCTTAGCTCTTGCATTGCAAAGCAAAATTTGATACCAAGCCATGCAGGGGGAAAATAACACTTGCATTTAGCCCCTTTTATGACCAACAAATCTCAAAATACTTTACAGCAAAGGAAATATTTTTGAACTACAGTGCCTTTTCTGATGTAGGAAAGTTGGCAGCCAGTTTGTAGACAGCAGGAGCCCCAGTGTCTAATAATACATATCCAAAGATACTCAGATAATATACTTGAGGGGTGGGGTATTTTATAGCCATGTGACACTGCAGATGGCACCTCAGTTTCATGTCTCATACAAAAGACTGCAAGCACCTCCAACAGGACAGCACTGAGGGAGTGCTGCCCTGAAATATGGACCTTTATGCTCCTGCTCAAGTCCTGAACATGACTTGGGCAAGATTGCTATCACTGACCCATGGCTGAAAAATACTATAAGTAGGCATATCAATTCTGGAATAAAGAATGAAGAGATTTTTGTTATACCTTTCAAGTGATCTCATTCTGTATTTTGTCCTTTGCACAATTAAGCACAGTCACAGAAAACTATAGTCCCAAGGGTTTGAAATACAGTCAGAAGTCTGAGGATAATATTTGTCCCACAGTCGCTCCAATGAGCTGAAACTGCCACAATGAGTGTCAATTATTGCTCATTTGGCAAACTGACAAGCTCATATTACCTGTGGTTTGTGACCACAAGTAATGAATTGTGCCCAAGAACTGTCAGCATTTGACAAAGAATAATCATTGGGTTTACTTTATGGCTAGCGATGACAAATATTTTCCCATTAGAAAAATATGAATAGCCTGATCAGTGAAATGAGCCTTATATTAGAAAGTAATGATGGTATACCAGCGATGACTAGCGTTTAAAGAGTTGGTACCTCTTTTGCAGTAGTTACATTTATTTTGAGGCACTAAAATTAAGCAGAAGTGGTGATCCAACCATGGCCAAAGTTAAATTAGATCACAGAGAGGGAGAGAGAGAAAGAGAGAGAGAGTGTGATACAAAGTTGCCAAAAAGCAGTAAACCTGGGAATTTGGTGCTTAAAATTCAACAAAAGAGGACGGTGAAGCTGTGAAAGAAAGCTAGCAAGAAATATAAAAATGGACTAAAATCTTCTATATGCACATGAAAAGGAAAAGCTTAGCTAGGACAAATATGGACATATTACAAATTGAAACCAGAAATTTATAATGGGGAAATAAGGAACTGGTAAGGCAGCTAAACAAATGCTTGGTGTTTATTTTCAAGGGTGAAGCTACAGTAAGTCCCAGAAATAGTCAACAACCAAGGGATTAATGAGAATGAAGAATTGAAAACACTTGGTATTAATAATCACACAGTACCATAGAAATAAATAGCGCTGCAAGTTGATTAGTCCCCTGAAAGTGATGATCTGCATTAGTGTTGAAAGAGTTCGCTCTACAGATAGTAATGGTAATCAAGTTTCCAACATTTACAGATTCTGTAATGATTCCTGTAGATTGAAGGTAGCAAGTGTAGCCCTGGACTTAAGATTCTAACAAAAAAGTTAGATTGACATGAATAGCAGGGAAAGTGTTAAAGTCTACTATAAATCTGATCATAGCTGATATTAAAAGTCAGCCTAATGACCATTTAACTACTTGACTAAAAATTCATCTAGTTCTCTCATGTCCCGTGGAGATTGAAATCTACCATCTTTACCTATTTGGCCTACACATGACTGTAGATGCACAGCAATGTGGTTGAGTTTTAACTACCCTCTAAAATGGCCCAGCAAACAACTGAGTTGTTTCAAAACACTACAAAATCTAAACAAAGAAATGGAGCCTGACAGATTACCTGACCTCAACTTAGGCAGCAGAAATTACAATGGCAAACATGGCCTTATCAACCTCGCAAAATCCTCTTCAGCATCAACTAAGAGCTTGTGCCAAAATTGGAATGGCTGTCCTAGGAACTAGTTGAATGACAGCCTGACATTTTGGAACTTATAGCAATGTCCCAGACACTACCGTAAATATGAACAAAAACAGAAGTTGCTGGAAAAGCTGAAGAAAAATTAGGTGTCAACTTGGTAATGCTACAGTACGAGACTATAAACATGTGAAATATTGGAAACAGTTTGCAGTCCTGCCCAATCCTGTTGTGAATGGTAATGGACAATTAAATAACTGACAGGAGATGGAGGCTTCACAATATCCCATCCTTGATTCAGCACATTAGATCAAAAGTCAAGAATGAAGTATTCTTATCCATCTTCAGCCAGAAGTTTTGAGTTGATGATCCATACTGTTTTCCTCCTGACGTCCCCAGCATCACAGGTGCTCGTCTTCAACCAATTCAATTCACTCTAAGTGATAGCAGGAACCGACTGAAGGCATTGGATACTGTGAAGGTTATGAATCCTGTCGACATTCTACTAGTAGTATTGGAGACTTCTGCTTCAGGACTAGCCATGGTCCTAGCCACACTTCTGCACTTCAGTTGCGGCATTGGCATGGAAAAATGCCCAGCTATGTCCTGTGCAGAGAAGTAGCACAAATCCAACTTGGCCAGTTGCCACCCTAAGTCTTTTCTCAATCATCAGCAAAATGACCGAAGATGTCGACAGTGCTGTCAAGTGATGTTTGCTTAGAAATTACCTGCTCACTGATGCTCAATTTTTGTTCTGTCAGGGGCACTTGTCTCATGACTTCAGTACAGCCTTGGTAAAAACATAGACAATACAGCTGAAACACATCATAAGACAGAGTTTTAAAGAACTTCGTGACTTTATGCTGAGAGTAGTATGCATCCAATTTGTAAGATTTGGCCTAGTTGTGTATGCCAATCAATGTTGATTCTGTATTCTGTATTTAAGTGCTTAACTAAGAGAATCTTTGTTTGATTCTTGTACCATAAAACTCCTTGGTTTATAACCAATTGAATCATGTGCTTCATTCTTTTAGGAAGTAACTGGGGTTTTGGATTTCTCTACTTTTTTGAAAAATGAAATATTAGTCTCTAAAGAGACATAATAAACAAGAGAAGGATGGCACCCAAAGTGTGGGAGCCATTAACAGTATCAGCTAATGTGAGGATGTGGAGAAGTTGGTGATCAGCTTAGTAAGAATAGGACCACAAGACCAGGAAGTGAATGTCATGGACAAGATGAACTTGAAAGGGTGAGGGAAAAATGGAAAGGAGTTAGAGTAAGATGAGAGTTGAAGGCTAATGAGAAACAGTATTAAAGGAAATTTTACACTGTCATCTGCTTGGATGGTCCCGATCTCTGTAATGATCCCACGAGCTCGCTGGGACAGAATAAGTATGGTTGACCATAATTTTGTAGCTGCCTCTTTGCTACATAGACAAGCCTACCGCATTCAACAACCAAATTGGCATCAATAATTTTTTTTCTTAAATGGTCTTTGTTTGAAAACAGTTGAATTCAGCAATGCTCACTTGCAATACAAACAGTGGATCAGGTTTAAG
>JAHRHZ010000274.1:33971235-33985334 GCA_024137785.1 Ginglymostoma cirratum
CTTAAACCTGATCCACTGTTTGTATTGCAAGTGAGCATTGCTGAATTTAACTGTGTGTTAACATACTCTGTGGCATTTACTGCTCACTAGAGGTGAGTTTGGGGGAAGAGGTACTTGATCAACTAGAAGTATGGGGCTTTTGAGGATTTGCCAGCCTCCAACCACACTTTATTTAAGTCCAGCAAAGGAAGGCTTGCTGATATCCTTTTTATCCCTGTGGCCAATTAAAGGTGTTAAATTGGCTTTATCCTGCTGCCTCTGATATTAACCAGTGATGGATAGGGGTCTCCTTTTGGGGAGACTACCCAGCAAACCTACATTTAATGAGACAAGATTGATTAATTACATTATAGTAAAGGTTCCACTTAGTGATAGGTTTAATAATATGATAGCATTGCAAATTCATTTGAGGGTGAGAAATAGGTGCTTTAAACTTAAATAATGGCGGTTACGAGGTACAAAAGTATGAAGACACACTTGACTAAAGTGCAATGGGAAATAAGTGATAAGGTAAATTGATTAAGTAGTGGTAGATGTGTAAGCAGACCTTTCATAACTCATCAAGAATATAGTCCATTTAGAATGAAAGAAGAAAGAAGGTAAATGCAGGGTCCCAGGGTAGGGTAAGGGTGTAGATCTGGGTGGGATTCTGTCCAGAGGGTAGGTGCATAATCGATGGGCTGAATGGCTTCTTTCTGCACTGTAGTGGTTCTATGATTCTAGCAAATGTACAGAAGGCTGCACCATTTGTGGTTAACTGAGGAATCTAAGGATAATATCCAACTAAAAGTAAGGACCTACATTGCTGCTAAGAATAGTGTTAGTATTGGGAAGATTTTACAACCCAGCAAAGGATTACTTTTGACAAGTCAGGAGAAATTAGACTATGGGGAAAACTAGCAAGAAATGTAAAAACAGGCAGCAAAACATCATGGAAAAAGTAGCTTAAGTGGACATTGGTTTCTTGGGATGAGACTGCTGAACTAAAAATGAGAAACAATGAAATGGCAGAGACTGAAAAAGTAGCTTGTATCAGTCTTCACAGAAGACCAAAAAGTGGTTTAAAGAAAAGGCGAAGAAAGGAACTGAAAACATTTATGACCACTAGAGAAAAAAATAAAGAAAGCTACTTCCCTTATTCGTGGATGTTCTGTGCCTGATTGGAGGTTTTAGCAGGAACCAAATCCCATCCCCTTGCTGCTGAGCCTTCTCTCTTGCCCTTGCTTCAGAGCCCTGTTCTCCTTTCTCCATTCCCATTGCCGAGCACCCCCTCCCTGCAACTCCCTTCTCAGTAGCTTATACCTAGGGTTCAAACAGCAATCCCACTGTAGTACCAGCAGAGATCTGCCCGCTCCTTCTCATGGCGATGCTGAAGAACTGCCAATATAAAGCTTCGGATGTGGAAATCTGCAACACAAACAGAAATTGCTGGAGAAACTCGAGGTTGGGCAGCATTTAGAGAGAAAACAGAGTTAATATTTTGCGTCCAGTGACCCTTCTTCAGAACTCCTGGTGTTTAATTTAGTAGCCATGATGTGGAGGTACCGGTGTTGGATTGGGTGGACAAAGTCAGAAGTGACACAACCTCAGGTTATAGTCCAACATGTTTATTTGAAATCACAAGCTTTCGGAGTGCAGCTCCTTCACTAGGTGAAGTGGAGGGAAAAAGATAAAAAATAGATAGAAGACAAATACAAATAGTGAGAGTGGAGTGTTGACATGCTGAATAACAAGTCTTTGCGGGTGATCAAAAGTGTCAAGCGGTGTGAGTAAAGTGTCAACAGCTGAATAGCCTCAAATCTTTGGATAAGTCTCTAAGGCGGTCTTCGAAATACACAACAATGCAGAATTACCAAGCAGAAATTGATAGCCAGGTTCTGTACCCATGAGGACGGCCTCAACCATGATCTTGGGTTCATGTTGTGCTACATGTAGCCACAACGTGCTGTTCTTTGTAAAGCCTTCCTTACTGTTCTGTTTTCCACCATCACAGTGATTACTTGTTATTGTCTGTCTACTTTAATTAGTTTGTACAGTTCTGGATTACTTGTTACTTTGGTTAGTCACACGACGTACGACTCATACACTTATCATGTTATCCCAGCCATTTAGTTTGTCTCTAGCACCATCCTGTTTTTGATCTTTTGTAATTATTAATCGGATCATAGGTCATCCCTTCGCTTGATATTCAGCGGCTGACACTTTACTCAGGCCATTTGACACTCTTGATCACCTGCAAAGACTTGTTATTCAGCCTGTTGACACTCCACTCGCACTACATGTATTTATGTTTTGACACTCTTAATTATCTGGAATTTTCTTACCATTATCTCTTTTTGTATATAAAGTATATGCTCTTGCACTTCACTCCACTTCATCTGATGAAGGAGCAGCGCTCCAAAAGCTTGTGATTCCAAATAACCCTGTCGGACTATAACCCCGTCTTGTGTGACTTCTGACTTTGATTTGGTGACAGCTCTCGTGCGGGATTTCTAGCTTACTGAAGCTTCATCAGACTTGAGGTTGGTGGAGGTAATGGTTTTATCCTTGATTTAGTTGGCTTGTAAACAGTACATCCCAAAAATGGGAGTCATTGAAACTTGGTACACCAGATGGGTTATGACTCAGGGAAGAAATCATTAGATTTAACAAAGCTGCAGGTTCAATTCTGGAATCTATTTAAAGGATCTCTTACTGTTGTGAAATAGGCTGAAAGTTTTTTTTTTAAAAGATTTATTTATTTAGAATGTTGTGGGTTGTCTCAGGTGTTGTGAAATTTGTCACAGCTGTGTATGTAATGAGCATTTTAAGGTTGTTCAATACAGATTAGCTTGAAGCTGCTTCAGTGAAATGAGGTTTTTAGTGAAAAGATTCTTTCTTCGACATTCTTAATTACAGAAAATCAAGCAGGTAGTGAAAAGCCTCCAGTAAGAGCTGCACAATTGTAGTAATGTTGAATTAACACAGCATGGTATATGTATATGTTCTACTAAACGCTGTCTTCACTTTAGCTTGTTGTGATTCATGCAGAAAGACACCGAGATTCCTCTAATTTACGCAGAGACATTACGCAGTCTCTAATTAAATAATATTCTGCTTTCTTCTTCCTGCCAATGGGATAATCACACATCTTCTCATATATGCCATCTGTTAATATTTTCCCCATTCTCTTCACCTGTTTTTGCCTTCTTGGGCCCTTTACAAGTTGCTTTCCAACTCCTCTTTTATCACATGCAAATCTGGTTACAGTACAGTGGATCCTTTCTTCACAGTTGTAAATATAGGTTATAATGAGTTGACACTCCAGTGGTCCCTACAGCACCCTACTTGTTACCACCTGCTAAGCTAAAATTATCAATTTTACCAATGTTTATTTCATACCAGCTCACAAATCCTCTATTCTTGTTAATATATCATCCACCACCCTGAGCTCTTTCTTTGTGAAGGAACCATTTCTGATATCTAGTGCTTTTTGGGTATTTAAATACACTACACTCCTTTATTTGTCCTCTTTGCTAAAAATGCAATTGACTCTGAATTTTCACTGGGTAGTACAGAAGTTAAACATTCCTGAAAGGAAACAAGAAGTTGAATCTTTTCATCTCGCACTTAACAGAAGTAGATGCAAGGATCACGCTGATTAAAGGGAGACCATTTTATACATCTTGAGAATAGAGTGCTGATTGGTTCGGTCATCCATTGTCATCGAAATGCAGCAATAACAGTCCACTATCCACCTTAGTTCTCGGACTGAGTGGATAGATTCTGATTGGTTAGAGTACTATCGGGGATGCAAGAGATTGTCTCCATGTGCCCTTTTTAGGAAAAAGATAAGGTGTGTGTTAAAATTCCATTTTTCCTCAACAACATAGTTAAACTCACAAGAAAGTTAATAACTAGCAAAAAATCCTGAATATCTCCAGAAGTGCATCGGACTCAAAGTCCTGCCAATATTCATTTCCAAGGGTATTGATAGAGCTAAACTGTGAGAGTTTAACAGAGCATGATGGATGTATGTATTTGCTGAATGTTCTGTTCACTTGTTACTTGTTCAACATGTGCTCTAGTTTTTGTGATTTATGTACAGACACCTAGATCCCTATGTACCACAGCATTTTCCAGTCTCTGTTACATAATAGCTTGCTTTTATGTTCTTCCTGCTGAAGGGACAACCTCAGATTTTTCCATTTTGCGCTCTGTCTTTTTAAAATATATTTTTCCATCTATATCTGTTTGTATCCTCAACTACTTTCCCATCTATCTTTGTATTGCTTACAAATTTGATTAAGACAAGGTCTCTTCTCCAGAATCATTAATATATTGTCATAACTAGCTCAGACATTGATCCCTACAACATTCCACTAGCTACAACATGCCAATTTGAAAATCTCCCATCTACCTTGATGTACTTTCCCTGTTGGCTAGCCAGTCCTCTATCAATGCTGATATTTCATCCCCGACATCATGTGCTCTTGCCTTCTCTCTGAACCTTGTGTATGAAATGTTCCTTGAAGGAGGTGGCCATGAAAGTTGTGAACGTGCCACCTGTCATCTTCCAAAATTCTCCAGATTTTGAAACAGGCCCACTATTTAAAAAAGGAGGGATAAAATAGGCAATTACAAACTTGTTCACTTGGTGGTAGAGAAATACTAGTGTCTGTTGTGAAAGATATGATATCAGGGTACTTAAAAAGTATTGATGAGATTGGATGAAGTCAGTATCAGTTTAAGATCGGGAAATCATGTTGACTTATCTATCATGAGCTAATTTCTCTCAATTTTGTCTCTAAACATATTGTATTTGTAGATAATGCATTCCTACATTAACATCATGAACAATCAAAAAGTTTTTTTCTGGCCTGATCTCTCTCATTTATGATTCTGTAATCGCCTTTGTAAGTCATTTTCAAAATTTTCTCAAACATATACTCGGCCATTGACCTGTTAAAGCAACTTCATTTTATCCAATTTCATTGCTGGAGAGTCAACATTTGAATGTTCAGTTTCTGATGTAGTATCCAATTGTTCTGATATTTTTATTTTACTCCCTATTTCTTCCACCACCATAAATATATTTTCACCTGACTATCATGGTATCCTTATGTCTGTTTTACATGTTACCATAACATGTTCATTGATACTTTCTCATGTCTGGAGTGATCATTACGTTACTTATGTCATGGAATTCCTTTTTGCTTTGATATTGTCCCGTGCACTTTGGCTTTAATAGATCCCAGAAACAGATAACACTATAATACCTCGTCTCCAACAAATTTTGAATTTTGGTCTTTTTGTTTATCTGCTCATGTTTTAAATGCTCATCGAACAATCTTTGGATACTTCTTGGCAACTGCCAAACCTTGGTCAGTTTCTTTCTGATACGCAAAACTGGCTGGAAGTGTACGCTGTGAACTTTGGTTTATCACTTTTTCTCTTGATAATCCAAATCTTGTAAAACAAAAATTGGACTAACTTTTCCGATATCATTTTTGCAGGTTTTTTTTTTCTAGTGGTACTACTTCAGTCAGTTTGTTGAAATACCCATAATCATAAACGATACTGGTATCCAAACCTTGTTGAGTCGACATCTTACAGATTTCAGACCCCACTAAATTGTTTGTCAAAAGCTGGTATCACAGTTAAATATGCAGGTTTAATTGTGGTTTGAGCTTTCCCCACTATCTGTCATGTCTGGCAAAATTTGATCACCTCATTATGTAATCCAGGCCAATTTTAAAAATTTAATATTTTAATATTTAATATTTTAGTCTATTTTCCTAATTATCTGAGTGACACAGGATTTAATTGAGAAGGGGAAAATAGAATATGAAAGTAAGCTTGTGGAAAATAAAGAAACTGACTGCAAAGCTTCAATAACTATGTGAAGAGAAAAAGACTAAAGGTAAATGTAGGTCTCTTGCAGCAAAATCAGGTGAATTCAAAATGGACAACAGAGATGGCAGACCAGTTGAACAAATACTTTGGATCTGTCCTCACTAGGGAGGACATAAATAGCCTTCCAGGCATGCTAGGGGACAGACAGTCAAGGAGGAACTGAAGGAAATCCTTATGAGCTAAGAAAGGGTATTAGGGAAATTGATGGGATTAAAACCTGATACGTCCCCAGGGCCTGATACTCTGCATCCCAGAGTAAGAAAGTGGCCCTTGAAATAGCAAAAGCATTGGTCATCATTTTCCAGCATTCTGCAGACTCTGGAAGAGTTCCAATGGACTGAAAGGTAGCTAATGTGACCCCACTCCTTTTAAAAAAAAAAAAAAAAAGGTGAGAAAATGGGGAATTATAGGCTAATTAGTTTGACACCAGTGGTGGGGAAAATGCTGAAGTCAGTTATGAAGGATGTAATAACTTAGCATTTGGAAAGCAGTGACAGAATTGGACCTAGTCAGTATGGATTCGCTAAAGGGAAATCATACTTGACAAATCTTATGGAATTTTTTGATGGTGAGACCAATAGAGTGGACAAGCATGGATGAGTAGATGTAGTGTATCTGGACTTTCAAAAGGCTTTTGCCACTGTCCAACACGAGATTAGTAAGAAAAAATAAAGCTCATGGTATCAGAGGTAATGTATTGACATGGACAGAGAACTGGTTAGCAGAAAGGAAGCAGAAAGTTGGAATAAATGTGTCCTTTTCAGAGTGGCAGAAAGTGACGAGTGGGGTGCTGCAGCATTCAGTGCTGGGATCCCAGCTGTTCACAATATACATGAACAATTTGGACAAAGGAATTGAATGCCATATCTCCAAATTTTCAGATAACATTAAGCTGGCTGGCAGTGTGTAGTGTGAGGAGGATGTTAAGAGATTGCAGGGTGACTTGGACAGACTGGTTAATTGGGCAAATACTTGGCAAATGCAATATAATGTGGATAAATGTGAGGTTATCCACTTTGGCCACAAAAACAGGAAGGCAGGTTATTATCTGAGTGGTGGCAGTTTAGGAAAATGGTGAGGTGCAACAAGACCTGGGTGCATGCAGGTGCAGCAGGCAGTGAGGAAAGCTTTTATGGTATGCTGGCCTTCACCGCGAGAGTATTTAAGTATCGGAGTAAGGATGTCTTGCTGCAGTTATACAGGGCCTTGGTGAGGCCACATCTTGAGTATTTTGTGCAGCTTTGTTCTCCCAGCCTGAAGAAGGTCATTCTCGCCATTAAGGGAGTCCAGTGAAGGTTCACCAGCCTAATTCCCAGGATGATAGGACTGACATATGAGGAAAGACTGAATCAACTGGGCTTGTACTTGCTGAAATGTAGAAGAATGAGGAGGGATCTCATCGAAACATAAAGTCGTGATGGCACTGGACAGAATAGATGTGGGAAGAATGTTCGTGATATTGGGGAAGTCCAAAATTAGGGGTCACAGTCTATGAATAAGGGGCAAGTCATTCAGGACTGAGATGAGGAAGAATTTCTTAACTCAGAGTTGTAAACCATTGGAATTCTCTCCCACAAAAAGCTGTTGGGTCAGTTCATTAAATTTATTCAAGAGGGAGCTGGATGCCACCCTTACGGCTAAAGGGATCAAGAGGTATGGAAAGAAAGCGGGAACGGGATAGTGAGATTGCATTAATCAGCCATGAACATATTAAATGGTGATGCCGAATGGCCTCCTCCTGCACCTGTTTTCTATGTTTCTATGAGAGCAATTCACAAAATTCCAATGACAAACATTCCTTACGATACAACTACCACCTGATTGACCACTGTTCATGCCTCAGCGGGTAGTGTTTGAAGTGGTCTCTGTTTCCATGTTAGTATCTTGTCTGTCAAACAATAACACTCGGGTATTGTTTCTGATTCAGTTTTTGAGTAGGCAGTTCGGTAACTCAATTCAAAATCTGTTATATTTCTGTTCAAGAAGGTGGGCTAAACATATCAGCCTCATTCACTTTACTTCTATCCGTTCCAGTTAAATGTTCAAAAATTGGATCCAATAACTGAATACCCAAATCGTCTCCCTGTTCGTATACTCCTTCCTGTGTAATGCTATGTGCCTATATCTAGTCACAACACAGCCAAAAAGCAATTTGGGATGTTCCTCTTGTAATGTTGCAGTTTCTTTTACATACACTGGTTGATTCACCACAGAATCATGGAGTCCCTACAGTGTGGAACAAGGCCACTTGGTTCATCAGCCCACAATGCCACTCTGAAGAGCAGACCACAAAGACCGCTCCCTCCCCATCCTATCCCTGTAATGCTGCATTCCCCATGGCAAATCCATCTAACTTCCACATATTTGTACTGTGGGAGGAAACTGGAGCACCCAGAGGAAACCCATGCAGACAGGTAGAATATGCAAACTCCACACAGAGAGTCGCCCAAGGCTGGAATCGAACCCAAGTCCCAGGCACTGTGAGGCAGCAGTGCTACCACTCAGCTACTCTTAGTCAGGTCAATTTTCTTTAATCTGCCACACAATTTCCGAAAATAAAATAAAATCTATCCATTCAAATTTGTTTCACTACTCCCACTACAACTTTCTACCTACATAGTCACTCTTTTTTTCTAATTCTGTATATTGAAACTATTTGTAACCTTGTGTATCTGCAATTAATACTTTGTCCTCCATTAACCCTTCTGGAACAGACATTATCTCTCAGTATCTTTATTGGTTTACTTCCTTGATTCAAGACATAAGGAGCTACCTTTCCTTTTGAGATAAAATACTAAGAACATCCAGTTTTCTGATTCCCCTTGTCAGTATTCAAAGAATTCTCAAGACTGTCCTTTCTTAATACACTCTAAGTAAACATGTTCTCTTGATGTACATCAGACATTCCTCCTACTGTATTTGGTCTCCCATTTAACTTCCAGCTGTAGGCTTTGGTACGTCCAGACTTATTACAATGGGAAGCATATTCATTTATTTATATGTTTTTGTTTCATCCTTTCTCCTTTATTACTTTGACGTCCTTCTGTTTGTTCTCAAAAACTATTACATCTTCCATCTGTAGATTTTCTGTTCTGCCAGTTTCTTTGTGGATTCTCATGTGACCATCAGCCCACCTGTAATGTTCTGTACGAGTTATCATGTCTGCCAGAAGTGCTACATCTCTGATCTTTAACATTTGATGTTCATCTAAGTTGTTTTTTCTTGTACAAATTCTACAACATCTGATTACCTTTCTATCTTTTAATCTTAAACTTTATTGGTAAGCTGAAGAGGCATGAGAATAAGCATTTAATATTACCTTTTTGACAACTTTATAATCTACAGATTGTTCGTCTGACAGATTACTGTATACATCATAGCTGTACCTACCAAAACACTCCGTGTAACATTAAGGTCCAGATATCTTTTGGTAACTTCATAGCTCTGACTTCAATAATCATGAGGTGCTTCGAGATACTGGTCATGGTCCATATCAACTCCAACCTGCCTTGATCCCCTACAATTTGCCTATTGACATAACCCTAGCCCTGCACTCATCCCTGGAACATCTGAACAACAAAGACATCTACGTCAGACTCCTGCTCATTGATTCCAGCTCCTCCTTTAATGCCATTATCCCCTCCAGACTGATCTTAAAACTGCATGACGTTGGTCTCAGCTCTGCCCTCTCCAACTGGATCCTCAGCTTTCTGACCCACAGACTGCAATCAGTGAGGATAGGTAACTGCACCTTCTCCACAATAACACTCAGCACTGGAGCCCCACAACGATGTGTCTTCAACCCCCTCCTGTACTCCCTGTACCACTAGGACTGTGTTGTCAAATTCCAAACTAATGCCATCCACAAGTTTGCTAACAACACCACCGTAGCGGGACAGATATCCAATAACAACAAGTCAAAACGTAAAAGGGAGACAGAGGACTTGGTGACGTGGTGCAATGAAAACAATCTGTCTCTCAACATCGGCAAAACTAAAGAACTGATCATTGACTTCAGAAAGAAAGGAGGAGAACACGCCCCTGACTACATCAACGGAGCAGAGGTTGAGAGAGTGAATAACATCAAGTTCTTCGGAATGATGATAACGAACAACCTGTCCTGGATTTCCCGCATAAATGCAACAGTCAAGATGGCACAACAACCCCTCCTCTTCCTCAGGTGGTTCAGGAAATTTGGCATGTCTATAACGTCCCTCACCAAATTCTACAGATGCCCCATTGAAAGCATACTGTCTGGGTGCATAACGGCCTGGTATGGTAACTGCTCTGTCCGGGACTGTAAGAAACTACAGAAAGTGGTGTGCACAGCCCAGACCAACACGGAAGCCAATGTTCCAATCATGGACTCCATTTACACGGCTTGCTGCTGCGGAAAGGCAGCTAACATCATCAAAGACCCACCACACCCTGTTAATGATGTCCTACAACCTCTTCCGTCAGGCAGAAGATACAGAAGCCTGAACATACACACAGGCAGGTTCAGGAACAGCTTCTTTCTAGTCATTATCGGACAGTTGAATGGACGCAAGTCTCAAATAATATAATTGCAATGTAACCTGTGTGTTTTGAAGTCTTTTTGATCTGTGCATCCTTTGCTTGCTGTGATCTGCCTGTACTGCTTGTAAACAAAGCTTTTCACTGTATTTTGGTACATGTAACAATAAATCAATCAATCAAGCAAGATTTTAAGTTTACAGGATTACTTTTTCTGAATTCTATAAGGAACCAAATTTCCCTTAGATTCTCAGAACTTTTCTCTAGCTTTAGTGATCTAAACCACTGATCCCACTGCATTTCTTTTTTCTTGTGCAAATTCTACCAACATCTGATTAGGTTTCTATCTTTTAATCTTAGATTTTATTGGTAAGCTGCAGGAGCATGAGAAAAAGCATTTAGTAATTAGCTGTATCTACAAAAACACTTTAATGTTACACAAAGTTCAAATATCTTTTGGCAACTTCATCTTTCCATCTACCTTTTCAAATGAGGTAAATTACTTTCATCTTCCTCCCTCCTCAGTAAATTTAGGTACGAAGTATAGATTCTTAGTAAAATCAAATCCTTCGTTGGAATCAGAATCATTTTCCGAACTATTATCTCTTTCTTTCTTCCCTTACTTTAAGCTTGTCTCTGGCTCAGTTGTCTAGTTTCCCCAAGTCTTTGGAGTTCAAGCATTTAATTCCTTTCCATATCCATTTTAATTTTGTAACTCATCCCTTTCTATTACTCTGTTTTACTGTTTCCTCACTTTCTCTTAGTTTCTGTTGGATACACTTGGCTAAAGTGCAATGGGAAATAAGTGACCAGGTATGTCAGTTAAGTAGTGGTAAACGTGTAAGTAGATATTTCGTAACCCATCAAAATATAGTCCATTGAGAAGGAAGGAAGATAAATGAAGAAAGGAAGAAGATAAATGCGTGGTTTCAGTGTCGGGCAAAGGTGTGAGTCTGGTTGGGATTCTTTTCTGAGAGTAAGTGCAGGATCAATGAGCTGAATAGCCTCTTTCTGCATTGTAGGGGTTCTGTGATTCGAGGGACTGTACAGAAGGCTGTACCATTTGTGGTTAACTGAGGAATCTAAGGATAGAGTCCAACTAAAAGTAAAGAGCTACAATGCTGCCAAGAATAGTGATATCATTGGGAAAATTTTACAAACCAGCAAAGGATTACTTTTGAAAAGTCAGGAAACATCAGATTACGGGGGAAAACTAGCGAGAAACATAAAAACATTCAGCAAATTTGCGGCACAGTGGCTCAGTGGTTAGCACTGCTGCCTCACAGCGCCAGGGACCTAGGTTCGATTACACCATCAGGCGACTCTCTGTGTGGAGTTTGCACATTCTCCTCATGTCTGCGAGGGTTTCCTCTGGGTGCTGCAGTTTCCTCCCACAGTCCAAAGATGTGAAGGCTAGGTGGATTGGCTGTGCTAAATTGCCCTTTGTGTTCAGAGATGTGTAGATTAGATGGGTTATCGGGGGATGGGTCTGGATGGGCCGCTCTGAATGTCGGTGTGGACTTGTTGGGCCGAAGGGCCTGTTTCCACGCTGTAGGGATTCTATGAAATGTCATGGAAAACGTAGCTAAAGTGAGCATTGGTCTCTCAGGATGAGATTCCTGAACTAATGATGGAAAACAAAGAAATGGCAGAGACTGAACAAGTAGCTTGTATCAATCTTCACAGAAGACCAAAAGAAAGGCAAAAAAAAGGAAGAAATAAACTGAGAACATTCATGACCGCTAGAGAGAAGAGAGAGATAGTTCCCTTATTCATGGTTGTTCTGTACCTGATTGTAGGTTACCACATCAGGATGGAGGTTTTAGCAGGAACCAAATCCCATCCCCTTGCTTTTGAACCCTCTCTCTTGCCCTTGCTTCAGAGTCCTGTTCTCCCTTCCCCATTCCCATTGCCGGGCACCCCTTCCTTGCAATTCCCATCTCAGTAGCACTTGCCAATATCTGGGGATCAAACAGCAATCCCACTGTAGCACCAGCAGAGATCTGCCCTCTCCTTCCCATGGTGGTGCTGGAGAACCAATATAAAACATAGAGCTGCGGCTGTGGAAATCTGCAACACAAACATAAATTCCAGAGGTCTGGCAGAATCTAGAGAAAAAATTTCATGTTTCGAATCCAGTGACCCTTCTTAGGAACTTCTGGTGTTTGATTTGGTGACGACTGTCATTTGGGATTTCTATGTTGCTGAAGCTTCATCAAGAATCGTAGAATCCCTACAGTGTGGAAATAGGCTCTTTGGCCCAACAAGTCCACACTAACCCTTGGAGCATCCCACGCAGACCCATCCCCCTATAACCCACCTAATCTATACATCCCTGAACACTATGGGCAATTTGGCATGGCCAATCCACCTAGCCTGCACATCTTTGGGCTGTGGGAGGAAACCAGAACACCCGGAGGAAACCCACACAGACACGGGGAGAATGTGGAAACTCCTCACAGACAGTTGCCCAATGGTGGGATTGAACCCCGGTCCCTGGTGCTGTGAGGCAGCAGTGCTAACCACTGAGTCACCGTGCTGCCCCAAACATGAGGTTAGTGGAGGTAATGGTTTTATCCCTGTTAATATCTGTAAACAGTATATCCCAAAAGTAGGCTTCAGTGAACCGTGGTACACAAATGGATTATGACCCAGGGAAGAAGTTATTAGCAACAAAAACAGAAGTTGCTGGAAAAGCAAAACAGGTCTGGCAGCATCCATGTAAAGAAATTAGAGTTAACGCTTTGGGTCGAGTGACCATTACTCAGAACTGATGGTGGATAGGAAAATGTTGGTTTATGTGTAAAACTTAGGGTGAGAACTAAGACAGATAGTTAACTGTAATTGCTGCATTTCCATTACAATGATGGCCGAACCAATCAGCACCCTATTCTCAAGGTGTATAAAATGGTCTCCCTTTATTCAGTCTGATTCTTGCATCCAACTTGCAAGACAAAAAGATTCAACTTCTTGTCTCCTTTCAGCAATGTTGAATTTGTGTACTACCAAGGAAAAATTCAGAGTCCATTGCATATGCAGCAAGCAGAAATAATAAAGGTTTGTAGAGTATTTGGATTCCCAGAAAAGGTTCCTCCACAAAGAAAGAGCTCAGCGCTGGTGATAATATATTAACAAGAATAAGGATTGATGAGCTGACATGAAACAAAGGTAGAAAATGTTGATCACTTTAGCTTAGCTGGCAGTAACAAGTAGAGTGTCGCAGGGATCACTGCTGGAGTGTCAACTAGTTATAATCTATACTAACAACTGTGACAAAAGGATTCACTTTAGTGTAACCAGGTTTGCATGTTAAAAGATAGATTGGAAAGCAACTTGTGAGGAGGCTTCAAAGAGCCTTGAAAGACCTAGAGATAGGTTAAGTGAATGGGGAAAAATATTAACAGATGGTATATATGGGAAGATATTGTGATATTGTCCCATTGGCGGGATGAACAAAGAAGTAGAATATTATTTAAATAGAGACTACATAATGTTGAGGTACGGAGGAATCTTGGTGTCTTTCTACATGAATTACAAAAAGTTAAAGTACAGGTGCAGTAAGTAACAAGTGAAGACAGCATTCAGTAGAACATACACATATACCATGCTGTGTTAACTCATCAACATTACTACAATTGTGCACTCTTACTGGAGGCTTTTCACTACCTGCTTGATGTTCTGTAACTAAA
>JAHRHZ010000274.1:34000334-34015006 GCA_024137785.1 Ginglymostoma cirratum
CATTAACACAGTGGCTACAAGAGCAGGCCAGAAGCTCAGAATACCGTGGCGAGTAACTCATCGTCTGACTCCTCAAAGCCTGTCCACAATCTACAAGGCATAAGTCAGGAGTGTGATGGAATACTCCCCACTTGCCTGGATGAGTGCAGCCCCAACAACATTCAAGAAGCTTGATACCATCCAGGACAAAGCAGCCCGCTTGGTTGACATTACACCCACAAGCATTCACTCCCTCCACCACCGACACTCAGTAGCAGCAGTGTGTACTATCTACAAGATGCATGGCAGAAATTCATCAAAGATCCTCAGACAGCACCTTCCAAACTCATGACCACTTCCATCGAAGGACAAGGTCATCAGACATATGGGAACACCACCACCTCCAAGTTCCCTTCCAAGTCACTCACCACCCTGACTTGGAAATATATCACCGTTCCTTCACTGTCACTGGGTTAAAAACCTGGAATTCCTTCCCTAATAGCATTGTGGGTCAACGCACAGCAGGAGGAATGCAATGGTTCAAGAAGGCAGCTCACCACCACCTTCTCAAGCAACTAGGGATGGGCAAGAAATGCTGGCCCAGCCAGCGACACCCACATCCCACAAAGTGAATAGAAAATAAAGGAACTGTGGATGCTGGAAATAAAAACAGAAATTACTCAACAAACTCAGCAGATCTGGCAGCATCTATTGAGAGAAAAAAAAAAGTTAATGTTTAGAGTCCAGTTGAAGAAGGATCACTGAAGTCAATGTTAACTCTGTTTCAGAGATAGTAGGAACTGCAGATGCTGGAGAATCTGAGATAACAAGGTGTAGAGCTGGATGGACACAGCAGGCCAAGCAGCATCAGAGGAACAGGAAGGCTGACGTTTCGGGCCTAGACCCTTCATCAGAAATGGGGGAGGGGGAGGGGTTTCTGAAATAAATAGGGAGAGAGGGGGAGGCGGATAGAAGCCGGATAGAGGAGAAGATAGGTGGAGAGGAGACAGACAAGTTAAAGAGGCAGGGATGGAGCCAGTAAAGGTGAGTGTAGGTGGGGAAGTAGGGAGGAGATAGGTCAGTCCAGGGAGGACGGACAGGTCAAGGGGGCGGGATGAGGTTAGTAGGTGGGAAATGGGATTGTGGCTTGAGGTGGGAGGAGGGGATAGTGAGAGGAAGAACAGGTTAGGGAGGCGGGGACAAGCTGGGCTGGTTTTGGGATGCGGTAGGGGGAGGGGAGATTTTGAAGCTTGTGAAATCCACATTGATACCATTGGGCTGCAGGGTTCCCAAGCAGAATATGAGTTGCTGTTCCTGCAACTTTCGGGTGGCATCATTGTGGCACTGCAGGAGGCCCAGGATGGACATGTCGTCTGAGGAATGGGAAGGGGAGTTGAAATGGTTCGCGACTGGGAGGTGCAGTTGTTTATTGCGAACCAAGCATAGGTGTTCTGCAAAGCAGTCCCCAAGCCTCCGCTTTGTTTCCACAATGTAGAGGAGGCCACAACAGGTACAGCGGATGCAGTATACCACGTTATCAGATGTGCAGGTGAACACCTGCTTGATGTGGAAAGTCTTCTTGGGGCCTGGGATGGGGGTGAGGGAGGGGGTATGGGGGCAGGTGTAGCATTTCCTGCGGTTGCAGGGAAAAGTGCCAGGTGTGGTGGGGCTGGAGGGGAGTGTGGAGCGGACAAGGGAGTCTCGGAGAGAGTGGTCCCTCCAGAAAGCAGATAAGAGTGGGGAGGGAAAAATGTCTTTGGTGGTGGGGTCGGATTGTCAGAACTGCTGAGGAAGGGTCACAGACCCGAAACGTTAAGTCTTTTCTTCCTTCACAGATGCTGCCAGACCTGCTGAGCTTTTCCAGCAACTTTGTTTTTGTCAGTAATAGAGAATTGTTCGAATCTAAAGTAAAGGCTGTGTTAGCTGAACACTAAAAATAATGGTAGGATTGGGCAGAATCAGCATGGACTTATGAGAGGGAATTCACCTTTTAAAACCTGCTCGTTTTTTTTGAGGATTTAACTAGTGGGACACTTAAAGGTAAAGCAATGAATATGGCATATTTTGATTTTTAGAAGGCTTACAAGGTCCTGTAAGGAGGTTAGTATGCAAAAGTAGAGCACATCGGATTGAGGATATTACACAATGATTGAGAATTAGTTTAAGGACAGAAAACAGAGAGTAGGTATTATTGGGTCATTCTGTCATTGGCAGGCTGTGCCTAGAGGGCTACTGGAAGGATTCATGCTGGGAACTCTCTCTCAATATTTGGATTGGCGACCAAATGTATTATGACCAATGTGGTGACCCACAACTAGGTTGCAATGTGAGTTATGCAGAGCATGTAAAGATTCTTCAAGGGGATTTAACCAGGCTGCGTGGACACAGAGATGGCTAATGGAATCTTGTGTGGAAAAAATGAGAAATTATAAAGTTTGGCAGGAAAAGCATTAATGCAGAGTGCTTCTTAAATGGTGAGAGATTGAACAGTGTTGACATGCAGAGAGAAACCTTGGTGTCCCTGTTCATAAACCACTGAAATTTAACATGCAAACATAACAAGCAATTAGGAAGGGAAATGGCATCGCCTTTATTGCAGAAGATTTTGAGTCGAGGAGTAAAGAAATTTTGTTATGTAGATCTTAGCTGAGACCACACCTGGAGTATTTTGCACAGTTTTGGCCTTCTTACCTGAAGGAGGATGTATTTGCCACAGACAGAATGCAACAAATGCTCACCATTCTGATCCCTAGAATGTTGGGGTTGAGCTTTGAGAACAGATTGCGCAGATTGGGTCTATATTCTTCAGATTTTCAAAGAATACAAGGTGATCACATTAAAAGTTACATAATTTTTAACAGGATAGAAACAAGAAGGATTTTTCCACTGGCTAGTGAGGTTATAACCAAGGAACACAGTCTGATAATAAGGTGGATCACTTTGGACTGATAGGGGGAATTTCTTCACTCAGAGTTTGGCAAGCAACATTCCTCGAAGCTACCGCCACACAGCATTCTGAGGGTCTGCTCACGCTGGGAAATGCTGATGCATTGACTTCCAATTTAGATGTCATTGCCACACATAGGCCTCAGAAGAATGTAGTTGATAAATCTTTGAAATTCTCTACCCCAGGTGAGTGATTTTAAAATCAAGCTGTTGCTTGAGCAGGAGCCACTTTAGATTAGAGAGCTCAGGGGCGCTAGAAGATCAGAGTTGTTGCAAATAATGGCACCAGTAGTGGGTTTTTGGGTTACTTTAAGCTTATGGAGGGTAGAACATTTGACACCTGTCTGGGGTTGTTGGAATAGTCAAGTTTAGAGGTAACAAAGGGCCTCAGCAGATGAACTGACATTGGTGAAGTTGGGTGATGGCATGAAGGTGGAAATTGGCAACTGTAGTAATAGCAAAGACAGAAGATCATCTTCGGGTCAAATGTAATTTGCAAGACTGTAATTTGATTTAGTCACAGTCAGTTGCAGACCAGGGGACAAAGTTTGAAGTGGGAATTGAGAAAAGTGGTCTTTGTCTTGCTAATATTTAGTTGAAGTAATTCCTGCTCATCCAGTAATGGATGTCAGATAATCACTGTGATAATGTAGCAAAGGTGGAGAAGTCAAGTACAGTGGTGGTAGTTATGTAAGCCTACCTTTAAGAGACACGCCCATGATATCCTCACTGAATTTTAAAGATTTTGTCTCTTTTCTATATGTTTGGTTGTGGACTGAAATGGGAAAGCACTGTTTCACAAACAAAGAAAGTAGAAAAGACTGCTACACATTTTAAAAGCAAGTTTGCTGACACTCATTGCTATGCTGCTTACATTGCTATTTGCTGCGGTCAAAGCCTAGTTGAAGATTCCAGTGATGTGGCGTAGGAAGGCTGATGAAGATGAAGGCTAGATCCAAAAGGTGACAATATGAAAAGACATAGTTGCAGCTATTTCTGTTAATGGAACATAGCATTGGAGGATCCATGCCGTCCTACCTGTCATAAGAAGAGTTATGGAGGTTCTGCAGATGTATGCCATTTTTAGTGAAATCGATGGCATGGATCTTGGATTCATTTTGCAATGCTGTCAGCTGGGGATCAGGCTCACAAAGCAGGATTGGAGCTGAAATGCTTCATGAGGAAAAGAGAGTGTTAAGTACTTTGTGATCAAGATTAACCTTCATGCTGAGTAGACTGCTTAGCCAATTACTGTCTTAGTTGTATCAGCCAACTAATGTGGAATTTACATTTTGTAATTAACTATTGTTTGGCTATTAATTCAATACTAACAAGTTGATTCTGGGCTCCTGATGTAGGAGGTTACATTAGATAGTAATTAGTGTTTGTCTAGTTTGACTCTTGTACAATAACTTTAAAACCATGAAATGTGTGGTTCTTTTAATAACTGGAGTTTTGGATTTTTTCTACTTTTTTAATAACAAAGTTATACAGTCTCTACTGAGACTTTCATAAAGGAGAAATTTGTGTACCTAAACAGTTGATGCCATTAACAGCTAATGGGAGAACCCAGAGGAGAAGCTGAGTGGTCAGATGAGAGCCAAAGGAGCAGGAAGTCAATTTTATGAAAAAGATCAACTTGAAAGTGGCAGAACAGTAAAAAGAATAGAAGCTAGAGAAAGACGTGGGTTCAGACCTCGCAAGGGAAGAGCATTCAAGGACATTTTGTGAGGTGAGATGTTGGAAGGGAGGGATGTAGCAGAGGTAGCTGTTTGGGCAGTCTTGATCTCAGTGGCAAGTAAACCCATGAGCTCTCTGAATACTGTGTTCAGTGTTGCCTCTCTGCTGCATGGATAAACTGATTGTAGTCTGTACGTGTGAAGGAAAAATGGTTATATGTTGTGGATTTGTTGTAGTAACCATTCCTTCGACAAAAAAAGCACAAAGTAACTAAAATAATTTCTGTGGTTTCATCACATGTAGAATTTATCTTATGGTTAAGACGATATGTGCTCACAAGCATGAACGTGCGATTGGTTAAAGATTTCATCTTGTCCTTTACAGATTATAAGATAATTACTAAAACATGTGACCATTTAATTCACCTCAAACTCTTTACCCCAGCAGTACCAGTTGTTTCAAGGCTTTTGCCAATGCTACTACAGCAAAACATGTAAGGTTCGTAAACTTAATGCAACCTTAAAATGCTCTGTGGAATTTAATGATCCCATCAAAGTGTGGGGAAAAGTGATCAAGTACATGGTGGCTCAGTGGTTAGCACTGCTGCCTCACAGCGCCAGGGACCCAGGTTTGATTCCACCCTTGGGTGACTGTCAGTGTGGAGTTTGCATGGTCTCCCCATGTCTGCATAGGTTTCTGCTGGGAGCTCTGGTTTCCTCCCACAGTCCAAAGATGTGCACATTAAGTGGATTGGCTGTGCTAAATTGTCCGTGGTGTTCAGGCATGTGCAGGCTATGTGTGTTAGCAGGTCTATGGAGATAGGGTAGAGGGATGGGCCTGGGTATGATGTTCTTTGGAGAGTTGGTGTGGGTTTGTTGGGCTGAATGGCCTGTTTCACACTGTAGGATTCTGTGGATAAATACAGGATTCTGTCACTCAAAGACATCCCTCCATTCAAGTCCAGAACAGGATAGCCTGCTGGCAGGCTTGCTGCTCAGTGGTCAGTTGATAGTTTCAGGTATCTGATTAAGGGCCTAATTTTGCTCCTACTGATGATAACCAGTGCTTTGTAGATGATTCTCCTTCTAAGGAGACACCACCACCACCCCCCCCCACCCCCGCCTGGCCTGGGCAAAGCCGTCATGTAAAGAGATAGAATTAAATAATGACCTCATACTAAAGGATCCTATAGGTGACAAGTATCATAACATGATAGAATTGCACATTCAGTTTGAGAGTGAATATGGATCTGAAACTAATGTCTCAAACTTAAATAATTACAAAGGGTCTGAAGACACAACTTGTTAAAGTGCAATGGGAAAACAGGTTAAAAGGTATAGTCATAGATAATTAGGGGCAGATATTTAAGGAAATATTCATAATGCTCAATCAAAATATACTCCATTGAGAAAGAAAGATTTACCATCTATGGTAAACTAGTGAATCTAAGGATTGCTTCTAACTGAAAGTAAAGACCTACAATGCTGCAAAGATTAGTGATAGCCTGAGTATAGGGCAAATTTTAGAAAACGGAAAATATGACTTTTGAAAATGGGGAGAAATTAGAGTGAGAGTAAACTAGCAAGAAACATAAAAATGGATAGTAAAAGCTGGAAAAAATGTGTATCATGGGAAAGAGTAGCTAAAGTGAGCACTGGCGTCTTGAACTGAGAATGGTAAATTAGTAATGGGAAACAAAGAAATGTCAGAGAAAGATCTAAAATACTGGTTCAATCTTCAGTAAAAGACAATGTAACATGGAAAAGTCAAGAGGAAGAGAGAAATTAAAAACAATCGAGATCACCCAAGCAAATGCAATGAGAAAACTAATTCCCTGTTCATGGACATTCTATGCCTAATCAAGGAATCAGACATCAGGACGCTGCTTTCAGCAGGAAGGTCTTCCCCTCCTTTTATTACTTTGCCCACTCCCCCTCACCCTTGCTTCTTAGCCCTCTCCGCCTGGCCCCAATTCCCACTGCCAAAATCCCCTCTCCTTGGAACTCCCACCCCAGTAACATTGGCCCATATCTGGGGAACAATCAGCAATCCCATTCTAGTATCAACAGTGGTCACACCTCCCTGTGGCACTGCTGGTACTGGAGAACTGCGACATTTGACAGCTGTTGTGGGGTTTCTGTCTAACTGGAGCTTTATCAGACTTGAGGCTGGTGGAGCCAATACTTTGATCCCTGTTTTAGTCTATTTGTTAACAACGTACCCCAATAATGAATGGATGGATTTCAATGAAACTTAGTGCGCTTGAGTTATGGCCCGAAGAAGGTTTGGTCAGTTTTAGTCATTAGTTTTTCACAAATATGCAGATTCAATTCTGGATTTTTATAAAAGGAACTGTTAATATCATGAGTTAGATCAAAGTTGTTTTTTAAATAATTTTCTGTGTTGTTTTATTTAAAATGTTGATTATTTAGGAATGTTGCTGGTTGTTTCAGCTGTGAAAATGAGAGGGGAGTCTCTATAGCAGGTTGTTAAATATGGATTGGCCTAAAGCTGCTCCAATGAGACGTAAAGTTCTTGATAAAGAGACTCCTTTTTGTAGTTATAGAATATCAGCCAGGCAGTCAAAAGCCTCAATGAAAAAATACATATGTGTGATAATAGTGACACTGTTGATGAGTTAACACAGTACAGTGGATATATGTGTTTTTCTGAGTGCTGTCTTCATTTGTCACTCGCTGTACCTGCACACTTAACATTTTGTGATTCAGGTACAGACACCCAGATTCCTCTGTACCACATATTCTTCCTGTCAAATATTATTCTGCTTATATTTTATTATATATTTTATAATCATTTGAGGCTTCAACAGTGATTCCTGCAGCACAATATTAGTTACAATTTGCCAAGCTGAAAATGAACAACTTATCTCAATTTATCTGTTTCTTGTTAGCTAATCAATTTTCTATTCTTGCTAATATATCATCCTGAAACTTCAGAGCCCTTGCGTTGTACAGGAACCTTTTATGACACCTTACCAAATGCCTTTTGGAAATCCAAATACACGACATCTAGTGGTACTCCTTTATCCTTCCTGCTTGATAGATCCTCACAGGATTTTTGCTTGATAGTGCAAAATTTAAACATCGCTAAAAGAAGACAAGAGGTTGAAATGCTTCAACTTGCACACCTCAGAACTAGGATGTAAGAATCAGGCTTGAACAAAGGGACAGCATTTTATAGTGCTAATTGGTTGGGTCATCATTGGCATGAAGATGCAACAAGAACAGTTAACTATCAATCTTAATTGTCAGTTCAGGCAGACAGATTCTGATGGGTCAGTGTGTTGCCTTCGGGATGCAGCAGTGATTAGCTACCTCTATGAAAAAGGTGTAATGTATGTACAGATTCCTTTTTATTTCCCTCCAATTTCAGCAGTACAGGCTACAGGAAAATTAGAAAAAGAACTAGCAAATTAACCATTTAATTTGTCCAAATGTGCATTGGACCCAAGATTGTGCCAGTATTCATTTCCAAGTGTATTGATAACGTTAATGTGAGACGTAGTCCCTCAGTTGAACAAGCTTTTATGCAAGACAAGATAGAACAGATCGGTAGCAGGATTACTGAGTGTGCAAATTTCTGTTAATTTAATCCATTTGTGCCACTATATTGCCTGTTCGGACAACTCCATCATAAACAATGCTCACTTAGAAGTAGTTTGATAGCATGATTAAGGATATCACTAAACATGTGATAAATCTCCCCAATCATGTTCTCCAGCGAGGCTTAGTGCAAGCTGGAAGAACAGCATTGCATTTTCCAGTTGAAGCCCCTGCAGCCTTCAGGACTCAATACCGAGTTCTATAATTTTAGAACCTGAATACTTCCTTCCATGACTTTGATCTTGCCATGACATGGTCGTTTTTAGCCACTTTTGCCCACTCAGTCTCCATTATCCCCTCTCCAGATTTTCTTCTTCCCTGGCTTACTATCATTCTTCTGCCTACTTTCCTCCCTCTCCTCCCTCCCTCCCTCTCTCTCTCCACCCTTCCTCCCTCCCTCTCTCTTCCTTCCTCCCTGTCTGTCTCTCTCTCTCTCTCGCTGTCTCTCCTCCCTCCCCCCTCTCCTCCCTCCATCTCCCTCTCTTCCCTCCATCTCTCTCTCTCTCTCTCTCTTCCCCCCTCCATCTCCCTCTCTTTCGGCCCTCCAATTCCCTCCCTCTCTCCTCCCTCCCTCCACCTCCTCCTTTCTATCAGCCCTCCCTCTCCCCCTCTCTCTCTCCTCCCTCCCTCCTTCCCCCCCTCACTCACCTCCCTCCCCCTCCCTCCCTCTCTCCCCCTCCCTCCCTCTCTCCTTCCTCCCTTCCTGTCTCCTCCCCACTCTCTCCTCCCCCCTCTCTCTTTCTCACCCCCCCTCGCTTTTCCTCTCTCTCTCTCCCCCTCTACCGCCCCTCTCTCTTTCCCTTCTCTCTCTCCTTCCCTCTTCCAGTCTCTTTCATCCCCAAACCTCTCTCTCCTCCCTTCCACCCCCACCTCCTCCCCAACCTCTCTCCCATCTCTCCCCCCTCTCTCTCCCCCCTCTCTCTCTCCCCTCTCTCTCCCCCTTCCACCACCCACCCCATCTCCCCTTCTCTGATTCCCCATCTCTATCTCGTCCTCTCTGTCTCCCCTTGTCTGTCTCCCTTTCTCTCTCCCCTTCTCCCCTCTCTCTCTCTGCCGTCTCTCTACCCCCTCCACGTCTCTCCCTCTCCCCCCATCTTGCTCTCCCCACACTCTTGCCTTCTCTCTCTCCCACACCCATCTCTCCCCTTTCTCTCCCCTCCCCCAACCCCACGTCCCCCAACCCCTTCCCCCCACCTCTCTCCCCCTACTCTCTCCCCCCTCTCTCTGCCTCCTCTCTCTCACACCCCTCTCTCTCACATCCCTGTCTCTCTCTCCCCCCATCTCTCTCCCCCCATCTCTCCCCCCAAATCTCGGCCCACCCTCCCTCCCCCTCTCTGTCTCCCCCTCTCTGTCTCCCCCTCTCTCTCAACCCCCTCTCCTTTCTTTCTCCTCTCTCTCCTTCCCTCCTCCCCTCTCTCTATTCCTCCCCTGCTTTCTCCCCTTCCCTCTCTCTTCTCCCAATCCCTCTCCTCCTCTCTCCCTCTTCCCCTCTCTGTGCTCTGCCTCCACCTACCTGTTCACTACCCCCCACCACACACCCCTTCATCACATAAAGACCAGTTTCCCTAGATGCTATCAGTTCTGGAGAAGGGTCACTGCATTTGAGACGTTAACTCTGTTTTCACTCCACAAATATTGCCAGACCTGCTGAGCTTCTCCAGTGATTTCTGTTTTAGAAGATTGTCCTGCTTCCAATTCACATTTCTACTGGCCCTCTTATTCCAGGAGTTATAAATTTCCTCACAAGTCTGTTGTGCAGCACAAATACCTTTTGGAAGTCCATGTATAGCGCATCAACAGCCTCCCTCTCATCAACCCACTCTGTTATCTCTTCAAATATTCCAGTAAGTGAGTTAAATACAATTTTCCCTTAAGAAATCCATGCTAGTTTAGATAGCCCACATTTGTTCATGTGACTGTTCATTCTATCCCACGTTATTTATTCTAGAATATTCCGCCTACCAACATTAAACTGGTCTGTAACTGATTGGTTTTTCCTTTTTTTTAACAAAGGCATAATGTTTGCAATCCTCCATCCCCTGTCAGCAAGGAAGTCCAAGGAAGACAGAAAAATTGTGGCCAGTATCTCTGTAATTCCCATTCTCACTTCCTTCACTATCCTTGGATATATCTCACCTGGTCTTGGTGCCTTCCCATGTTTAATGCAGATAGTCTATCCAATGTCTCTTCCTTATCAATTTTGAATTTCCTTCTCTAACCATAGCCTGGGTAGCATCAGCTTCCTTGGAAAAGATAGAGATTTATAAAATCATGAGGGGTATCGATAAGGTAAATGGCAGGTATCTTTTCCTTAGGGTGGGGGAATTTACAGACTAGGGTCATATTTTTAAGGTGAGAGGAAAAAGATTTAAAAAGAACGAGGAGCAACTTGTTTTACACTGAGTGGTTCGTATGTGGAATGAACTTTCAGAGGAAGTGGTGGATGCAGATACAGTTACAACATTTAAAAGACATTTGAATATGTCCATGAATAAGAAATGTTTGGAGGGATATAGGCCAAGCACAGGCAGATGGGACTAGTTTAGTTTGGGATTATGGTTGGTATGGACTGGTTGGATCGAAAGTTCTGTTTCTGTGCATTATGACTCTATAGATGCAAAGTATGAATTTAATATCTTAGCTATGCCTTGTGCTTCCACTTGTAAATCCCCCTTCTTTGTCCCTAATTTCCACACTCTTTATCTCTTACCCCTTTTAATGTGCCTGTAAAGACGTTGGAATTCCCTTTTATGTTAACAGCCATTCTCTTTTCACAATCATTACATCCTTTAGGGAAGGAAGTCTGCCGTCCTACGTGACTTCAGACTCAAATAAAGTGTTTAAATCTGGGCAATTCAGGAAGAGCAGTAAATGCTGGTCTATGCTGCGTGCCTACATTCCATAAATAAATAAAAGAAATCCCAAATTTGCCTTTTATTAATTCAAACCGTGCCCTTTGTCCTTTAATAAAATTATCTTAAACTGGATTACAAATGTACCTTTTCATTTCAAACCTGTTAAACCTCAGAATTTGTAAGGGTTTAGGCCCGAAACGTCAAGTTTTCCTGCTCCTATGATGCTGCTTGACCTGCTGTGTTCATCCAGCCCCATGCTTGTTATCTCGAAACCTCAGAATTTTCCAGTTTTTCCACGATTCAGTATATTCATGGTAGAGATCAGCTAGTGGGTCTTGTTGCTAACTAAATCTAAAAGGATTACTCCAAGACTTAGGCCTGACCAAGGGCTCTATACAGTTCAAATCTTCTGAAACTTGAGTTGACTATTTTGGTTGTGAAGTTCAACATTGTGTTCACTAAATTGATTGCGCTGGTTAGTCGTGTTGACTGTTGAGTCTAGAACAGCTCAGTCTCTTTTAGTGTCATCTTCAGTCATTTCGATGAATATCTACCTCTGTTATCATCTTTCAAGAGCCAAACTAATGTCTGGAGTGCATTGTGAATACAACAATGACTAAACATGCAAATATAATCTTAGAAGCATCTTTGCCCTTTGCAAATATTTCATTATCTCTATCTACTCTGTTTTAATTAAATTACACTAATATTTCAAAGCTTCTATCATATTTGTAAGTAGAATTGTTGTATCAAAGTGTTTAGCTATGCTGAAAAAGTGTATCCATGAATTTAAGTTCCATAATTGTGAGAAAACCCAATGCATTGTCATTGTAAAATGCAATATTTTGCCTTAGATAAAAGAATCAGTAATCACATTATCTGTAGCGAAGGTATTGCATTCCTGTAAGAAGTCAATGTGGCTATACTGTCAGTGCTGACAAAAAAAGTCATTTACATAAAAGTAGTCCTATTTGAACCTGTCAATCATTGACTATCTGCATCACATTCAAAAGGGGATGGTCCAAAAAAATTAAGATATGGTATAAAATCACGGATCAGCTCACTCGGACTACACTTCTTGAGGAGGACCAGACTATAAGAAGATAAAACTGTTGAGGTAAGGTGGCAATAGATCTACTATATTAACTATTTTAAGACTAATATCATGCTTACTGATAGTAGAAGCAATTTAGATCTTGCTGGTAGTTTAACAGAGAATTTAACGCACACAGTATAATGAGTGTAAATCATTCACTGATTTTTGGTGAAGATGAACTACCCTGTGAATCATAATTTGCTGGCTGCTTTGTGCGACATTGCTGATGGCTTAGTAAAAACAGCAGCTCGTTGTGAGCTGCCTGTCAAGTTTCACAAAATTATTGCACTTTTTGTTGGAAGTTAAACCTAGTACTTAACAGAGCAAGGGCTTTTTTTTAAAAGGGATGCAAGTTCTTGTAATGCCTTTCAATATCCCTGGCCAAAAAAGACAACAGCTGAAACAGTTGGGTCGCCTTCTATTCAAAAAGTACATTGTTCTTTAGACATTTTTAAAACTTACAAGCTGGAAATGTTTTTTGTCCTTTATCACTTTCATTCTTGCTCAGTCTCCTTTGCAGTCTCTATTTTTCTATACTCTTACTCACTTTATTTCCTTCTCCATTGTTCCTCTGTTGTTTGTCGATCTTTAAGTCTAATTGATTGAGGGGAGTTAAAACTGACTCAGATATTCCTATTTCCAACAATTTGCAGCTCAAATAGTTTTTGAGCTGAAAAATAACTGGGAAAAGTTAGGGGAACCAACCTATCCACATAGACCCAATCATGTGCATAAGAAAAAAAACTGAAAGAACTGCAGATTCTGGAAATCAGAAGCAAAAACAGAAATTGCTTTTTTTCCAGTAATTTCTGTCTTTGTTTATGCCTTGTCAGAGTTTTGTAAGTTTCAATGAGATCACCACAACTGAAGCCCTGAAGGAGTACACTTGCTCCTGAGATGAGTAATAAGATCTTTCAGCAGGTTGATTTCAAAATATCCAGAAAGTACATGGGAAAATTTTAAGTGGAAATTAGAAGAGCAAAAAGGGCCATGAAAGAATAATGGCAGGTAAAATAAGGGAAAATCCTAAGTTATTTTACATGTATATTAAAGACGAAAGAATAACTAGGCAAAGAGTAGTGCTGATTTAGGGCCACAATGGAGATTTGTGCATAGAACTGCAGGTTGTATACAGGGTTCTAAATTAATACTTTGTCTCAATGTGGGTGTACGAATCATGGAGCAGGACTGTGATACACAAATTAGCATAAGCAGAAAGGAGGCTCTGAATGGTGTGACAGGCGTTAACAGTAGATCAGGCTCCATGATTGGGCCGAATCTATTCCAGGCTGTTGGGTGAGACATTGGAGAAAAGAGCAGGGACACTGGCAATACTTTTCAATTCCTCTCTAGCCACAAGAGAGGTTCCAGAGGACTAGAGGACAGCCAATTGTGGTTCCATTATTTAATAAGGAAGCAAGGAATAAACCAGGAAACTTCAGGCTAGTCAGTGTAATCTCAGTGGCGGGGAAACAATAGGAAGCCATTCCGAGGGACAAAATTAACTTGCTTTTGGAGAGGCAAGGATTAATTAAGAACAGCCAGTCTGGCTTTGTTGAAGGAGCTGATGCCTGAGCAACTTGATTGAATTTTTCGAACGTGATTACCAGCTATATAGATGAGGGCAATGCATTTAATGTAGTCTACTTGGACTTAGGTTTTTGATAAGTTCACATATGGGAGACTGATAGCAAAGGTACGAGCCCATGGGATCCAAGAAAATTTGGCAAATTGGATTCATAACTGGCTGAATGTCAGAAAACAGAGGGTGATGGCCGAGAGGAATTTTTGTGACTGGAAACCTGTGTCCTGTGGGGTTTCTCAAGGGTCAGTGTTAGGGCCCATAATGTTTGTGGTATTTAGTAGGGATTTAGATTTGAATGCAGGAGGATTCATCAGTAAGTTTGCAAACGATTAAAAATTAAATTGTGGTAGATAGGAGCGTGGCCTTAGATTACAAAAGAATATAGATTGGCTGGTCAGATGGACTGATCAGTTTTAAATGGAATTCAGTTCAGACAGGTATGAGATACTTGGACAGGACAAATAAAGCAAGGGAATACATGATAAACAGTAGGACCCTGGGAACCACTGAGATCAGAGTGACCTTGGTGTGCATGTTTACTGATCTGTTATGGTAGGGCACAGGAGGATAAAGTGGTTAAGAAAGCATATAGGATACTTATTTCATTGCCCAAGGCATAGAGTTTAAAAACAAGAGAGGTTATATTGGAATATAAAATGTTGGTTGGACGATAGCTAGAGTTTTGTGTGCAGTTCTGGAATCCATATTATAGGAGGGATGTGATTTCACTAGAGATGGTGGAGAGATTTATTGGGATGTTGTCTGGGCTGGAGAATTTTAATTGTGAAGAGAAATTGGATAGACTGGGGTAATAAGTACTGCAGATGCTGGAGAGTCCAAGATAACAAGGTGTGGAGCTGGATGAACACAGCAGGCCAAGCAGCATCACAGGAGCAGGAAAGCTTGAC
>JAHRHZ010000274.1:34015406-34045175 GCA_024137785.1 Ginglymostoma cirratum
CGAAACGTCAAGCTTTCCTGCTCCTGTGATGCTGCTTGGCCTGCTGTGTTCATCCAGCTCCACACCTTGTTATCATTGGATAGACTGGGGTTATTTTCTCTCAAGCAGAGGAGACTGAGGGTGGACATGATTGAGATATATAAACTTATGAGTGGCATAAACAGGGTAGACTGAAAGGAACTTCTCCGTATGGAGGGATCAGTGGCTGGGGACAGGCATAGATTTAAGGTACAGGCCGAAAGTTTAAAGGGAATGTGAGGTAAACGTTTTCACTCTGAGGGTGGTGGAGGCAGAACACCTCATAACATTTAAGAAGTATTTAGATATACACTTGTGAAGCCAAGACTTACAGGACTATGAACCAAGTGCTGGAAAATGGGATTATAATAGTTAGATGGTTGTTTTTGACCGGCATAGACTGGATGGCTGAAGGGTTTTTTTTTCTGCGCTGTAGACCTCTGACCAAAAATTCTTTAAAGCTGTAGCTACAGGCAAATTTCTTCAATCTCTCATCACAAAACAATCCTGCAATCTCAGTGATTAGGCAAGTAAACGTCTGTTGAACTTCCTGCATGGAAAGCATATCCTTCCTTAGCAGGAGACCAACACTGTACACAGTACTCCGGGCACAGTCTTGCAAAGACTCTACACAATTAGAGCAAGACCTCTTTATACCTGTACTGTACTGTCCTTGCAATGAGGGCCAACATGGATTTTACCTTAGCCAACTTCTCAGCGTTTAAGAGCCTATCAAAACGGATATGGTCACCTCCTGTGAAGTGTTAACTCTGATTTTTTTCTTCACAGATGCTGCTAGATCTGCTGAAGTTTTCCAGTAATTTCTGTTTTTGTTCCTGATTTACAGCATCCACAGCTCTTTTGGTTTTTCAAAGGGTGGATATTCAGCCCATCTGAATTTTCATAAACTCCTTGCATTGAATTGATGCCATTAAGTACTGAAAATCTGTCTGCTGTTTGTTTTCCCCCAATATTGACTTTCTGCACTTTTCGTCCTTCCATCTTTCCTTGGCACTTTAGCTGCCATCTGCCTTTTTTTTTTACTATTTCAAATTATATGTTGGTTTTGGCAGAGGTGTAGATTGAAAGGAACCAAGAGAAATTGGGAAGAAATGTAGTATCCTAGATTTTAAAAAACATTAGGTAGATTCCACAAACTCTCCACTTACTGAAAATAAGCCTGAAGGTTTTGTTCCATCAGACTGCCCATCATGAGGTGCTCTCTGTTTGTGGACTGGGTTTTGGGCTCCATATTGACTGCAGCCACTGTTTCCACATTCCACTCAACATTGGATGAAGCCTGGATCAACTGGAAATCATTGCATGGGAAGCAATATGAAATGGTAAGAGCTGAAAAACTGCAGTTCTGCTGGGCAATTCAAAGCAGAAATAGTTTCTTAAGTTTCAGACTGTTTTAGAAAGGCTGTTTTTTTTTGGTAAAACTGTTTTGTGCACCCCAGGAATGCCTACGTTTGTTTCTTCTTGTGTATCAGAAACTTCTCTTCAATAACTCTTAGCTCTGTATATAAAAAAAATCCTGAGAATTAACTTGTCTCTTTCTTAACCTAGTTTCACATGCTTCTTCTCAATCTTTTCATTTATTTCTCTCTCACATCACTTCTTATTGCTCTGTCTTGCTCACCTCATCTCTATCTTTCTTCCTCTTTTGTTCACTTGTTCTTTCTTACTCAAACTTTCTTGTTCACTCTTCCTTATCCAAAGCTATTGACTTCTTACCTCCCTCAGGCTTTCCTTCCTCCTCCTTTCTAGTACTTCAAAACACTAGCTTGATGATAATAATTCATTTATCTTATCATTTGTCCTAACTGATTCGATTGTTTGCATCGTGCTTAATGCATGCCTTTCCCTACTACTGGGATTCTCGATTTAAAAGGCTGTCTTTTTAAAAAAAACTTATTGATAATTGATAAAAAGGCAGTGATGATGAATGTGTGCAAATTCTAAAAAACCGATTACAGTGTTGGGCAGTTGACCTTCAATCTAGATAACACGTCTTTTAAGCTGTGCAGCTCCTCTGTAGAAATGTAATATCAGTACTGAAAGTTAGAACATTTTTCATCAATGCTAAAAATTGGTTTAAAAATAATATTCCTTGGATTTCCATAACCTACATATGGAAAACTCAACGTAAATTCACTGTTCATTGGGCACAGTTTTAAATTTGAGGCAATTGACTCAAAATATAATCATCTACGTTTCAGTCATCTCCAACTGCCTGAATCTAGATTGCTTGTGTCTAAACAATCTTTAATGCCGGTGAGCTGAGCCTATCAGTTTTTGGTAAGAGTTCAGAGGTAGCACTGACTCTGTACTAGCAGTGATGATGACAGTCAGATTTTCGACTGACTTGATGTAACCTTTTTTTCAGGCTGAAGAGGCCTATAGACGAGCGTTGTGGGAGGACAATGTGAGATTCATTGAACGGCACAATATGGAATATGGAATGGGAAAGCATACGTTTACTGTGGGATTGAACCAGTTTGGAGATCTGGTGTGTATAAATTTGTTTGGAATCTGTAGTGACTGGTCATTGTACAAACACTTCACTGTCAGCAACTGTCAGATTAGGACCAATGTTTAATTTGTTGATATTTTCTGAATAGGAAAAGCATTCTTTGTATGAAATGAAGTGTTCATTTGTTTTACAGCAATAAAACATGTGGATAGCTACATGGATATTTAATGCAGAAAATGTAGGATCTGTAGCTGTCTTTAAAAATTAATATACAGAAACCAAAACAGCAGTGCAACTGGTTACAATGTAATGTTCCTCACATCCCTCTTCTAGCCCTAGCAATTACTCCTTTTTGTTTCAACATTCAACCATAAGACTATAAGATATAGGAGAAAGATTAGGCCATTCGGCCCATTGAGTCTGCTCCATCATTCAATCACGGCTGATTCATTTCTCAACCCCATTCTTCTGCCTTCTCCCTGTAAACGTTCATCTCCTTACTAATTAAGAATCTAACTACCTCCGTCTTAAATACTCTCAATGACTTGGCCTCCACCGCCTTCTGCGGTACTGATTCACCACTTCTGGCCAAAGAAATTCCTCCTCGTCTCAATTCTACAGGGTCACCCCTTCGCTGTTAAGGCTATGCCCTCAGGTCCTAGTCTCTCCTGCTAGTGGAAATATCCTTTCTTTGTCCGCTGTATCCAGACATCTCAGTATTCTGTAAGTTTCAATGACAGACCCATCATCCTTCCAAACTCCGTCGTGTACAGACCCAGAATCCTCAACCATTCCTCGTATGACAAACTCTCAAAATATCCATCATCTGCCTAAATTAATCTATGCTGGTCACCTCCTAGTAACTTCCACATTCTTACCACTCTAAGGGTTACGTTTTTTCTTAATTCCCCTTTGGATGATGGCAACATATTTCTACATTTACTTTATCAATTTCTTTCATAACGTAGAAGAGCTTCTCAGGAAAAGAGCCTCAGGCTATTGAGTCTTTGCACTAAATTAAGTATGTCCTTTTCGTTCTTGAGAACATGTTTTTGTAGTTTCAATATTGCCTCCATATACTTTTTATGATATGTAACTAAGAACTGTATAGACCACAGGCAGTCTTAATAAATTTCTATATTAGCTGAAAGCAATTTCTCCTTTCCATTCTAGCACTTAAGAAATGAACCCTAATCCTTGATTTCATTTTTTATGACCTTGTTAGACTGCATCACCACTTTTAATAATTTGTGTTTAATAATTTGAACCTCTACCTCAATTAGACTTTTAGACTCAGATTTCTATCAGGCAGAAAGTCTCACTGTCTGGCACAAATGCCAAAAATCCTTAAGAATTGGAAGTCCTGGCACCAAATGCATCATTTCTGAATTTTGCCAGAGTGGGTTTTGCGACAGCCTGGGTTTTGCATGTGCTGAGCCCCTGGAGGCAGCTGGTCATCCAAACGATAAAATCCCATATTAACATGCTGGAGTGTGTGGAACAGAGCAGCTCAGATTGGAGTGTGCCATTTAGAATGGTTTCTTTTTCTCCTGGGTGTATGGGAACTTGTGGATACAAGGTTAGTTGGCACAAGTGAAGGACGAAACGGTGGTCAGTGGAAGTATGGGTTGACCTGAATTAGCACTGAGTTGCCATAGTGGATATGTGGGACCATAGGGATTGGGTAGAGCAGCAGCAAGTAACATAGCTAGGAAAGTTGGTGGCTGTTACTATCTGTTAGGGCATTAGGTGAAATGGGTTGGCATGGATGGGGAAGTATATGTGAGGTGAGGGCTGGTAGGATGTTTTATAATTTATTCTCTTCACTTTTGGACTCAGTGTGGACCCCTGAGCCAGGCTGTCCACACTGCTGATTTCTGATCCCAGCAGCTTCCTCATTGGTTCCCAGATCACCCAGGGGAGTGTGGGTGATCATTTGTAAAGGTCCAGTCCATGGAGCTGGAAATTATTCCCACCACTATGCACCCAACCCAGGGACACAAGCCAGGGCCTCACTCTCTCAGCAATATGTGTCCTTTAATTTTTCCTACCAAATTGCACCAGCTCACACTGACCTATGTAGAAATGAATGTGCCAATTGTACTTCCAATTTTAGATTCCAAATCACTTATATAAATATTGGTTCTTGTGGGATATCTTCCCACCTTTTGCTAAACTGATAATTTTGATCCATTAATAACCTTTTGTCTTGATTTTCTAGACCATGGAGGAGTTTAATGAGCATCTGAATGGATTGAAAGAAAACGAGATTGATTACCCAGTTTGCAAAATCTATACGGCAGCGAAAAATGTTAAATTGCCTCAGACAGTTGACTGGAGAAGAAAGGGTTTCGTTACTGAAGTGAAGAACCAGGTGAGATTAGATAAACAAAGATATTTCCTTGGATTACAGACTTCAGAAGAACTAGAAACATTTATATTCAAAGTCCATGTAGAAAATTCCCAATCTGCATTAAATAAAAACTGAAAGAACTGTGGATGCTGTAAATCAGGAACAAAAACAAAATTGCTGGAAAAGCTCAGCAGGTCTGGCAGCATCTGTGAAGGGAAAAACAGAGTTAACATTTCGGGTCCAGTGACCCTTCTCAACATGGAAAATAAGAGCACGGAAATATGTAGGAAAGTTGATAGAAGAACAGAAACTTTCTTGTGGTAAATTGAGCACTGCATTTCTAAACCTTTTTTATATGGGTAGAGCTAAATTCCACTTATTTTTTTCTGAAGGGACAAGTGAGTAAGTATCAGAGAATGAGGTTTTGCACAACAGTAAACATGAATTTCAGAAAAGTGAAAACACCAAAGCAATAAATAGATAATTTAAATAAATGAATATTTAATAAGAATTACCATTAAAAATGTTTCCTGCAGTAGAGCTAACTACTAAAACCTTCTTTTACCTTTTCAGCTCAGAAGCAGAGTGACAGAGAGGTAGCTAGATGAGACCCCAAGTCTAGATTAGACCCCAAGTCCTAATCAGTGGGGAGCATGACGCTGAACTCAGGAACTGAGTTTAACAAACACTGACATTTTATCTGCCTTTGGTGATATGCACTCAAGCTGACCTCAGTGGAATTCATAAAAAACTGAATGTTGGAAGCAGGTTGCTTTTCAGCCTTCTCTTCAGGCAGCTTTGTAGACATGTATTTGGGTATGGAAAAGGAGGAGAAGATTGGGATAAGGGATAAGGGATAACACACTATGGCCCAGGGTTCACAAATTCTCCCCTCCTCCCATTCATGTGCACATCCTCTCCCTCTCCAGTTTACAATCTCTGTCTTCCAGTCCCATTGCATGCCCTCAGTCACCCTACCTTATTTCCTTTCCTCATTCCCTCACACATGCTCTCCCTCACTAACTCACATACACATTCTTTCTTACTCTCACAGACACACATGTACGCTTTCCCTCACTCTCATACACACATGCTCTCCATCACTTACACACACTCTCCCTCACTTACCCTCCCTTACATACACACACTTTCAAATTCACACATACATACACTCTCTTGCACACTCACTGTTGAGCCTGTGCTGAGTATCCATGGGAAAGAAATGGCCTCTGAGTGCAGAAGCATCTCTGTGCAGAGTCATCTGCTCGTACCTCCTGTGTTTGGAAACTGGTGGCAGACCAGACAGAACCCTTTAGTGGGCCACAGTATTGGACAAACTTCTTAAAGGGTGATGATATACATTGACATCCTTAACTGGTCTGACCTACATCTGACTCCAGATCCACAGCAATGTGACTGAGATTTGTGGGTGACTCCAAAAAGTCCATGACCAGTAGTGGTTCTTTTCTGTAAGGTGATCTTGCAGAGTACCACCTCATAGTGGTTGGAGGTGTACCATTACATTTGGTCCACATTTCATGTGAATGTACAATTTATTCCAGAAGCCAGGCTTCAGAAAGGTTTACACTGAAAGCAGGCTTAGCTGAGCATGGAGTCTGGTTTTCTGTAGAGAGAGACCTTTAGTTACCAATGTTGACAGAAGACTAGTTTTTTCAGACTGCCACATTACAGTCAAATAGATTTTTACAGACCGTTGTTGACAGTGGACTAGCTTTCCTGGGACTAAAATGAGGCCATCCAAAAGTTTTGTTCTCATGGTCAGGCTCCTGGATGAATCACTTTAGTTAACAAGATAGATTCTATACTTGTAGTTCTGACAATTATCCATTGGTATGAGAAAAATGGCCCAGTTAGTGCCTTTTGAGGCAGACTAAGTTTAAATGCCACTCCCCACACCCCGTTCTGAAATTGCCATCTCATCTGTTGGTCTTTTTAGATGTCCGTGGACTGCAAGGTCACAGTGCAAAGTGTGACACATGGAAGAATTATATAAACACTGTTCTGGTTGCAGCTGCTTGAAATTTTCCTTCCTTTTTCCCTCTCATTTCCTATCTCTGACGAAAGTTTAACAGTTGTAAAACAAAGGACCTTTGGCACAAACTTAACATCTAAGCTATCTTTGGCATGAGGAGTTAGCATTAGCTCAGCTGGCTTCACGGCTGGTTTGCAATGTAGAATAATACCAACAGCGTGGGTTCTCTTCAACATTATCTGACGTCATTATGAAGTATATCCTCTCTGTGTCTCCCCTTGCCTGATGCTTGGTCACTCTCAGATTAAGCCATCTCCAGTTATCTCCGTTCAACAAGGGAGCAACTCCATGATCTGATATGACTAAGACACCTTTACCTTGGCACAGTCCCATCATTGAAGTGTACATAAAAAAAAGTTTCGATGTGAGATTGGCCTAATTAAAAAGCACATTCTAGTAGCAGGCTGTATCTCAGATTTATTGTCATATCAGTAATAGCTTGTAGTTTAACAGAGAAAAACCCTGAGGCACTTTATTAGATAATGTCAATTAAATGAGTATTTTCCCCTCATGTGAGAGTTAAGAGGCCTGTCTAGTGTAGAGCTTCCAACAGGTTAAATACATTATATGTTTCTATGTAGAAGATAACACAAATGCTTTTCAACTCTGTCACTCTTCAGGGACGCTGTGGCTCATGCTGGGCATTCAGTGCAACTGGATCACTTGAAGGACAGCTTTTTAAGAGTGCAGGAAAGCTCATTTCTCTGAGCGAGCAGAACCTGCTTGACTGTGATAGGAAAAGCAGTGGATGTAATGGTGGAACCGTGCTTAGTGCTTTGGATTATGTAAAACAAAATGGTATTAATTCTGAACGTTCCTATCCCTACACAGCAAAGGTAACCTCTAAATTAATTCATCCTTTTTTAGCAAGTAATTGAGATTCTGACTCATTACTTAATTAGCTGTCTGATTTTAATTTAAATATTGTGGTGTGAATTTTTGTGTCTTTTTATTTACTTTAGCAAGGTAAATGCCGCTTTAACAGAAATAGTAATGTCACCAGTTGTGCATGTGTGAAGTGCATTCAACCAAATTCTGAGCATCAACTAGCTGCAGCGGTGGCTGAAGTTGGACCCATTTCTGTTGCTGTGGATGCAAAACACCAATCTTTCCAACATTATAAAGATGGTAAGAAACACGATTCATTCACACCTGTAATACTATTCAGAAGTAAATTTTTTCATATTCAATGTGTTATCCATTTAGAAGATATTGGGTATCATGGTTTCAACCACTTAGTAAAATCACAGCAGAAGTTCATGGGAATGTCTTGGAAATACAGCTAGTTATCAAAACTCAGAATGCCCTTACCATTCAAAATGTAAATCTCTCTTCTATTCCACTCAATTGGTGAAATATTCAGTGATACTTCCCATGGGTCAGTGCTAAGAGCACTGATGCTTTTGGCATACATTCATGATTTGGCCTCAATTTGTAGGTGACTTGAAGTGGAATGAACATCTAAAAGATGGCTTATTGGGGATAAATCACCACAAGTTACCTTTAATTGCACTACTTATTAAGAAATCTCACAGGCAATCAAGTACTGAAACAATGATTTACGTTTATTACATTTAGCAATCAAAATAAGACCCCTCAAGTAAGCAAGTTAAGCCTCACAACCCGACTTGGCTATTACATGATTAGTGGTGGAATCTGGCCAGGATTCCAACCAAAAGTGTCTGTCTCTGGAAGTGTCCAGGGTTCATTCCTTATAGTGTTGTTCTTCAAATTTCTGCCAATGTGGAGTTCTGGTGTTTAATTCTTACACAGATTTTCATCCTTTGGTCTAGTTGGGATATTATTGATTTTTTTTAAAAAGTCCTTTCATCCAACTTACTGCAAGTCTGCAGCTTGCCTTCTTATCAGAAGTAGCTTCTGAATTTTTTGAATTTAAGAATGTTTTGCTAGCATATAAAGCAAGTGGTAAGAGGCGTAGGGTACAAACAAAGGGATGTATGCTTAGAAACACAGGACCGGACTAGGATACTTACAATATACTTTGTCTCAAAATTCGCTAAGGAGGAGGGTACTGTCAAATTATTGGTTAAAGCAGAGCTGGTGGAATTAATAGATGAGATACAAATTGATGGGTAGGCTGTATCGGAAAACCATTCTTGAGTAGACTAGACCGGGTCTGGATGTCTTGCGTCCCATATTGCTGAAGAAAGTTCAGAGAGTGGAAATGCTAGTCATAATTTTTCAACTTTCCCAAGATACTGATAAAGAAGTACTAGAATATTGAAGAGTGAGAAATGTGACATCTTTAATCAAGACTCACTGTGAGAACATTCCAAGTATCAATAGACTGATCAGCTTAACATGATCAGTTAGCAATGTTTGGAAATATTAGTGGCACAAGGTGAGGTTTGAATTATTTAAGAGCTAATACATCTGTGTAAAAGTTTATGCATGATTAATCTAATTGATTTTTTTGGAATGACAGAAGGTTGATGAAAGAAAATAATTAGATATCAGTATGAATTTTAAGAAAGTCTCTGACAAGGTATGACAAGCAGGTTGATTAACAAAATTGAGGGTCAAGGAAGAGGAGGGTCACTGTCAGATTGGACAAAAAATTAACTTAAGGACTAAAAACATTGAGTCACAGCAAAAAGATATATTCAGACTGGAAGATGGTACTGTGTTCAGTGGTGTTCCCTCAGGGTCAGTGCAGGGAAAAGTGGTTGATGTTGTCTACATGGACCTCAGTAAAGCCTTTGACAAGGTCCCTCAGCATTTCTTTCCCATCCCTAATTGCCCAAAGGGCAGTTAAGAGTTAACCTCATTGCTGTGGGTCTGGAATCACATGTAGGCCAGACCAGGTAAGGATGGCAGTTCCCTTCCCTAAAGGATATTAGTGAACCAGGTGGGTTTTTCCAACAATCGGCAATGGTTTCACGGTCATCATTAGACCTTTAATTCCAGATTTTTATTGGATTCGAATCCACCATAACAGAGGATGCAATTTGTTCATTACCTGGGTCTCCGGATTAATAGGTCTTACGATAATACTACTAGGCCATCACCTACACTTGTATACCCTGGTTGGAAGGAAATACTCAATCACTCACCCACTTCTCACCTTTTAAAAATGACCCTGCTGTTCCTCCTGTTGAGCACCGAGTTCCCCTGCTCAGTTGTGGTGAGTGACAAATTTGTGCCAGAATTCTCCTCAGTCGCTACTCACTTCCGCCCTCTCAAGTAGAATTTCAAAGTTTGTCACTGATACCAAACTTGGACTAACAATAATGATGATACCAATGACTGCTATATTAGTTAACAGAACTATATTATTTAGCAGAATTGACAAACAAGTAGCAGATGGAATTTAATACAGAGAAGTATGAGGTGATGCATTTTGGCGTGATAGGAAAATGCAATATAGATTTAATGACATTGTTCTAAAAGTATACAGGGGCAGAGCGATCTGGGAGTTCATGTTTATAGATCCTGGATGACAGCAGTGTGCAGTGAGAGAGTCATTAGCAAAGCAATGCAGTCGTGTTGAACATTTATCAAGTTGTGGTCAGACCACAATTATGGTAGCGTTAGGTTTTGGTCACAATATTTTAGGGATGAGAAAAGCCTTGAGAGTGCACAGAAAAATTTACCCTAAAGGGTCACTTGGATGAGGACTTTAACTGCATTCTTAGATTGGAGAATCTGGGATTCTTCTCCTTCCAGCAAAGGGATTGAGCGGAGACATGTTGAAGTGTATAAAATTTGACAGGTTCAAAGAAGGCAGACAAATAAAAAAGCCATTAGCTGATGATTCAAAATCTAGGGGACCCAAGTTTAAGGTATCAGGCAAAAAAAATGCAGAGGCTATCATTTACTGCCCAGCTGTAATTGCTGTGGAGAATGTGATGGTGAACTACCTTCTTGAACCATTGCACTTTGGGGTGTTGAGACTCCCACAGTGCTGTTAGGAAGAGATTCCAGGATTCTGACCCAGTGACTGATACAGTTCCAAAACCAGACTTGTTGAAGCTTGGCGGGGGCCTTGCAGTTGGTGGTGTTCCCATGCATTTGCTACCCTTGTCCCTTTAGGTATGAAAGGTTCCAACTTGGAAGATGCTGTTATAGGAGTATTGGTGAGCTACTTATTTTACCTTATAGATTATATCCACTGCTACCATTCATACATCATCTGTGGTGAAGGGAGGGCATGTTGATGTGATAGCCAATAAAGTAGGCTGCTTTGTCCAGCCTTGAGTATTCCTTGAGCTGCATTTATCCAGGCAACTTCTGACTTGTGCTTGTCAATGGTAAACAGGCGTTTTGGGGGAATAAAAGATAAATTACTTGTCTTAGAATTCCTAGCTTTTGACTTGCTCTTGTAGTCACAGCATTTATATGGCTAGTCCAGTTCAGTGTCTGGTTAATGATAACCTCAGACTGGAGATTCAGCTATAGTAATCCATTGAACACCAAGGAATGATGTTTAGGTTCCCTGAAAGACATTAGTGAACCAGATGAGTTTTTCCAACAATCAACAATGAATTTTTATTGAATTCAAATTCCACCACCTGCCGTGGCCGGATTCAAACCCGCATCCCCAGAACGTTAGCTGAGTTTCTGGACAAATAGTCTTTGAGAAAGTAATAAGAAAGGTGGACCATTGGTGGCACCTAAATTATTTAAAATCTATATCACATACTTGGATGAAGGGACCGAATTTATGACGGCTAATTTGCTGATGAAATAAAGATAGATAGAAAAGTAAGTTGTCAAGAGCACGTAGAGTCTGCAAAGATATTTAACTAAATTAAGTGAGTGGGCAGAAATTTGGCTGGTAGAATGTAATGTGAGAAGACGTTAACTTGCAAGAAGTTAATATGCATCTACAGCAAGTGATGAAGAATGCAAATAAAACGTTATTTATTATAAAGAGAATAAAATATAAAAAGGTATATGTTGATTAGAAACAGTTTGGAAAAGGATGACTTGATTGATTCCTGGATTGTAGAGTTAAGCTTATGAGAGAAAGGTTGAGCCTATATCCATTCAAGTCTGGAAGAATGAGAAGTGATCTTACTAAAATATAAAGGATCCTGAGGGGAGATGACAGGGCAGTATCTGAGAGGGCTTTCCCTCTGTAGAAGAATCTAGAACAAGGGAACACAGTTTAAAACTTAGAGATCTCCCATTTAAGGCATCTTTTTCTCTGAGAGTCATCATGATTTCAATGTGGTATTCTCCCATTAACCCATATTGCAAAGACTGTGCAGGTCTGGCAGCATCTGTGGAAAGAAAGCAGAATTAACTCATAACTTTAATTCTGCTTTCTTCCCACAGATGCTGCCAGAGCTGCTGAGTTTCTCGATCAATTTCTGTTTTTGTTTCAGATCTCCATCATCTGCAGTTCTTTGTTTTATATTATTCTGCAGAATGTATCTTTTTATTTTTCTGTGTTTTTGATTCTGGATTGAAATGTGGAAAGTACTGTTTAAAAAGTCAAGGATTTTGGAAGGAAATTGCTTTTTACTTTTTAAAAGTAAGTTACAGATTTTCATTTTAAATAGTGTTTGCACTGTTGCTTTATTCAACAGTGGGGAAGGTTTGTTGTAGACAGCCTGGCGACAGGGAATACGTACAAAGTGAGGTTCAGCTGGCAGCAAATAGCTGCTTGGTTAGTGGAGTTGTGATCAGATGTGGATGACAAAGGCCATCTGCCTGCCAACAACTTTGTGGTTGTCTCCTGGACAGCTAAACAGCTTGAGAGTATGAATGATTTGGCCAAAGCCTTTGTACCTCCAGAAGGCGAGGTTGTGTCTCTCTCTCTCTCATTTCAAAAAAGCACACAGCCTGAAGAAAGCCAGTTTATTTTCCCTCATTAGCAGCCATAAGCTGTGGCTTTTAGCCATTAAGAAGAGACATTGTAATTTGTGAACCAGTCATTCTATGCCTCCTGCAAGGAAGTGAAAAGTAGTTGGAAAAGGTAGACTGAAGAACAGCCAGAGCTGGTAACAGCAAACCTTGTGGACAGGAACCATTGACTGCCTTCCCAGTTTCTCCTTCCACCTCTTTCTATGTCCTTGTCTTTCGAAGTGTGGTTAGAGTTTTAACTAGTATAATTATATGACATTAATTCACAGTTGGGCCTAATACAGTATTGTGGGGAACTGGGGGTCTTGTGGTACAGAGGTAGTGTCTGTAGCTTTGGAGAGGTTTATGTGCCCCTCCCCCACCCCCGCCATACCCCCAGCCAAATCCCCCAGAGCTATATCATAACATGCTGAATAGTTTGATTTAAAAATGTCTACCTGAGGAACTCCTGCAGTGATATCCTGGAGCTGAGATGGCTAACTTTGAAGTAAAGGCAGCACTTGACTGACTATTACATCAAGTAAGCTCAGCAAATGTGCAGTGAATGGGCATTGGGGGAAACTCTCCATTTGTTGGTAACAGCTAAGGTCACCATAGTCTGCTCTGTCATTAGAAAGAGAGAGACAACTGGTAGTGTTTAACCTGAGGATCACCACCTCTCAGGGGAGTTGGGAGGTTGGGAAGCAGAATCTTTCATGGTAACCTCAGACAATGTAGGAATTAGAGTCAAAGAGATGTACAGCACAGAAACAGACCCTCTGGTCCAACTGGTCCATGCTGACCAGATACCCTAAATAAATCTTGTTCCATTTGCCAGCATTTGACCCATATCCCTCTAAACCCTTCCTATTCATGTACCCATTGAGATGCCTTTTGAATGCTGTAATTGTACCAGCCTCCACCACATCCTCTGTCAGTTCAATCCATATACAGACCACCTTCTGTGTGAAAAAGTTAGTTGTTAGTTCCTCTTTAAATATTTCCACTCTCACTTAAACCTGTACCCATTAGGTTTGGACTCCCCTACCCGGGGGAAAAGACCTTGACTATTCACCCTATCCATGCCCCTCATGATTTTATAAACCTCTATAAAGTCACCCCTCAGGCAAAAATAACCCCAGCCTATTCAGCATCTCCCGTTAGTTCAAACCCTCCAACCCTGGCAATGTCCTCGTAAATCTTTTCTGAACCCTTTCAAGTTTTGCAACATCCTTCCTATAGTAGGGAGACCAGAATCGTACGCAGTATTCCAAAAGTGGCCTAACCAATGTCCTGTACAGGCACAACATGACCTCCCAACTCCTACATTCAATGCACTGACCAATAAAGGTAAGCGTACCACACACCGCCTTCGCTACCCTGTCCACGTGCGACTCCAGTTTCAAGGAACTATGAACCTGCACTCCAAGATTTCTTTGTTCAGCAACACTCCCCAGGACCTTACCATTAACTGTATAAGTCCTGTCCTGATTTGACCTACCAAAATGTAGATCAAACTCCATTTGCCAATCCTCGGCCCATTGTCCCTTTTGATCAAGATCCTGTTGTACTCTGTGGTGACCTTCTTCACTGTCCACTATACCACCAATTTTGGTGACATCTATAAATTTACTAACCATATCTCGTATAGTCACAACCAAATCATTTATATGAATAATGGAAAGCGGTGGACCCAGCATCGATCCCTGTGACACACCGCTGGTCACAGGCCTCCAGTCCGAAAAGTAACCCTCCATCACTACCCTCTGTCTCCTCCCATCTAGGCAATTTTGTGTCCCAATGGCTAGTCCTCCCTGTATTCCATGTGATCTAACCTTGTTAACCAGTCTACCATGCGGAACCTTGCTGAAAGGCTTACTGAAGTCCATATAGACGATACCCACCAATCTGCCTTCATCAATCCTTTTCATCACTTCTTCACAAAACTCAATCAAGTTAGTGAGACATGATTTCCCACGGACAAAGCCATGTTGACTATCCTTAATCAGTCCTTGCCTTTCCAAATACATGTAAATCCTGTCCCTCAGAATCCCCTCCAACAACTTGCTCACCAGTGACATCAAGCTCACCGGTCTGTAGTTCCCTGGCTTTTCCTTACCACCTTTGTTATATAATGGCACCGCATTAGCCGGCCTCCAGTCTTCTGGCATCTCACCTTAGTCTATCGATGACACAAATATCTCAGCAAGGGACCCAGCAATCACTGCCCCAGTTTCCCACTAAGTTCTAGGGTACACCTGATCAAGTCCCAGGGATTTACCCACCTAATGCATTTTAAGATGTCCAGTGCTGCCTCCTCAGTAATAAGGGCACTGTTCAAGATATGACTGTTTATTTCCCCAAGTTCTCTAGCTTCCATAGCCTTCTCCACAGTAAACACTGATGCAAAATACCCGTTTATTGTCTCACCCATCTCCTGCGGTTGCGCACATTGGTGGCCTTGCTGATTATTAAGGGACCCTATTCTTTCCCTAGTTACTCTTTTGTCCTTAATGTATTTGTAGAAATCCTTTAAATTTTACTTACCCCATTTGCCAAAACTATCTCCTGTCCCCTTTTTGCCCTCCTGATTTTCCTCTTAAGTATTCCTCTCCTACTGCCCTTATACTCCTCTAGGCATTCACTCGATACCTGCTATCTATACCTGACATATGCTTCCTTCTTTTTCTGGACCAGAACCTCAGTTTCTCAAGTCATCCAGCATTCCCTACATCTACCAGCCTTGCCCTTCACTCTAACAGGGGCATACTGTCCCTGGACTCTCGTTATCTCATTTTTGAAGGCTTCCCACTTTCCAGCCATCCTTTACCTGTCCCCAGTCGACTTTTGTAAGTTCTTGCCTAATACTGTCAAAATTGGCCTTCCTCAAATTTAGAACTCTAATTTTTAGATCAGGTCTATTCTTTTCCATCACTGTTTTAAAACTAATAGAATTATGATCACTTGCCCCAAAGTGCTCCCCCACTGACACCTCAGTCACCCACCCTGCCTTATTTCCCAAGAGTAGGTCATGTTTTGCTCCTTATCTAGAGGGTACATCCACATATTGAATAAGAAAATTTCCTTATACGCACTTAAATTCCTTTCCATCCAATCCCTTAACACAACAGCTGTCCCAGTCTATGTTTGGAAAGTTAAAATTCCCTACCAATACCACCCTATTATTGTTAGAGATAACTGAGATCTCCTCACAAATTTGCTTCTCAACTTCCCACTGACTAATGGATGGGTCTATAGTGCAATCCCAATAAGGTGATCATTCCTTTCTTATTTCTCAGTTCCCCATGAATAACTTCACTGGACATTGGATGTAGTCCCTGGAATATCCTCCCTAAGTACAGCCATAATGTTATCCCTAATCAAAAATGCCACTCCCGCTCCTCTCTTTCTTTCCTCTAGCACCTGTACCCTGGAACATTAAGCCGCCAGTCCTGTCCATCCCTGAGCCATATTTCTGTAATTGCTATGATAGACCAGTCCCATGTTCCCAACCATGCCCTGAGTTTATTGCCTTACCTGTCAAGCCTCTTGCATTGAAATAAATGCACTTTAATTTCTCAGTCCTACCTTCTTCTCTGCTTTGCTCCAGCCTGCCTTGACTATTTGACATGATCCTTTTCCCAAGTGCACCAGGCTCAGACTTATCCCTTTCTCACCATCTCTCTGGGTTCCACTGCCACCACCCCACCCCACCTCTCCTCAGCCTTGAATTGAACCCACACTGTTGGCACAGCACTCTGCATCACAAACCAGCTGTGTAGGTAACTGAGCATACTGACTCCTCATTTGTTGGTGTCATGCCTAGCACAAAGGAATATCCTGAACTGATAGTCAATACGTTTGTCAGTTTTTTTTTTATACAAACCCTACAGTGTGGAAACAGGCCATTTGGCCCAACAAGTCCACACCACCCTTCTGCAGAGCATCCTACCCTGATCCATTCCACCACCTAACTAAACATCCCTGGGCAATTTAAGCATAGCCAATCCACCTACCCTGCACATCTTTGGACTGTGGGAGGAAACTGGGGAAAACCCACACAGACGCAGGGAGAATGTGCAAACTCCACAGAGACAGTCACCCAAGGCTGGAATTGAACCCAGGTCCCTGGCACCATGAAGCAGAACTGCTAACCACTGAGCCACCCTGCCACCCCAAAGTCATGGACTTTAAAAAGTCATGCAGAGCATTAGAAAAGACCCGATACCCATTTGCAGTATTTATTTTCTTGATCCACTTGTCACATTTTTACTGACCTAATTCTATAGTGACCTAAGAAGGTGTGGTATTTTTATTTCAAATTTTCATACCTGATGTGGCAAATAAACATATTTAAATTTCTTCACCTCCAGAAATGACTCAATATCTTGAAAGTCATTCATTAGATGATGAGCCTGCTAAATTTTCATACAAACACAGAGAATGCTGGAGAAACTGAGCAGGTCTGGCAGCATCTGTTCTTTGACTTTTCAGCACATCTTCTGTAATAGTCAGACTGGAATTGAAACATTAATTCTTACCTTTTCAACTGTGCAGGGGGAAGGTAGAGAGTCAAGGGGATGGAATGCTGAGCAAGCATAGGGTAAGGCACATAGAAGTGGGATGTCATCTGATGGAACTCCTAACAGAGCTGTCAAGGTGCTGGACCCTTTCCTGACTAATTACTGACAGATCCTAAAAGGATCAGTTGAGTTAACCTCAGTCAATTTAATTCAGCTCCAATTAGGAGATCGGAATGTTCTATTTGATTGTTATCAGTTACACTGTGAGTCCTGTTTCCTGGCTGTAAAGGTCTAGAGCCCTGGAATCTACTGAAATATGATTGAAATTAATGTATTGCACAGATAATATATTTGTACTTTTTGCAGGTATTTATTATGAGCCAAACTGCAAGAACACAACAGTTAATCATGCAATGCTAGTGGTTGGATATGGAATCGATCAAGAAGGGAAATATTGGATTGTTAAAAACAGGTAGACCCCACAAAAATATTTGGGAATTAATAAATGTGCATTAATTCTCATTGTGTTTAACTTATCTATAATGAAATCATTTTTAAAAAAATATTGTATCTCATTGAGTTTTAGAATCATGCGGCATAGATACAGGCCGTTTGGTCCTCCATATCTATACTGACCAAAATATACCAAACTACGCTGATTCCATTTACCTGCACTTGGTCTATAGCCCAGTGTGCCCTGGCATTTTAAGTGCTCATCCAGAAGATTCTTAGATGTTGCAAGAGTACCTGCCTCCACCTCCTTCTTAGGCAGCATATTCCATATTTCTACCACTCTTCAGGGGATTTTTGTTTTCTCAGCTATCCCCTAAACCACTTACTCCTCACCTTAAACGTATGGCCTCTGGTCTTAGAAATGTCTGCCATGGCGAAAAGATTCTCACAATCTACACTGACTGTGACTGTCATAATTTTCTATACCTCAATCAGATTTCCCCTTAGCCTCCTCTGCTCCAAGGAAAACAAGCCTAGCCTCTCCTCATAACTGAAGCTATTCATCCCAGGCAGATCCTAGTGAATCTCCTCTGCATCTTTTCCAGTGCAATCACATCCTTCTGATAGTGTGGTGAGCAGAACTGCACTCAGCATTCCATCTGTGGCCTAACAAATGTTTTACGTTGGTTATCTATAGGAAGGAGCCATATCTATACAAGTTTTGGAGTTTAATGTTTTCAGTGTAGGTTAGCATCAGGACTGGACAGTGTGTGTAGATATCTTGCCTCCTCATTTCCCTATTCCATTCCATAATTTATGATTTCCCCACTTGCCCTAAACTATTCATTGAACTTCCTGCACTTATCCAAACCAAGCCAAGACATAACAATAACTGGCTCACTCAGAGAGAGAAACAGTTTAACATTTTGAGTGCAATATAACTTCTTTGGAGCTAAAGGGATGAGAAAATCATGTTTTATTTTTGTTGTTGACAAAGGGAGACAATGAGTTGAACGGATGGTAAGGTTGCACAAACCAGAAGATAAAAGGATTTCTGAATAAGAGTCTAGGCCCGAAACGTCAGCCTTCCTGCTCCTCTGATGCTGCTTGGCCTGCTGTGTTCATCCAGCTCTACACATTGTTGTTTCAGATTCTCCAGCATCTGCAGTTCCTACTATCTCAGATAAAAGGACTACTTATGCTGGTAAAGGAGGGATTGAGATACAAAATATGTGCTAATGTAGGTGTGAATTGAAGGAAATAGATCAGCTCTGTTGAGAGCAAAGACAATGATACACAAACAAGACATGGGGGTTGGGGGGGATGGGGAGGGAAGTGGTACAGAAGAGATGTAATCAACATGGAAGACAGTGTTCATGTCTGGTAGCTAATGAATTCAATGTTGAGTGCTGATGGCTGTAAGGTGCCTAAGTAGAAAATGAGGTGTTGTTCCTCAGTGCAGCAAGCCTGAGGTGAAAATATTAGCATGGGAGCAGGACAATGTATTCGAATGGCGAGGAAGATCAAGATAATCTTACAGACACCATGGAAGTGTTCTGTAAAGCAGTCATCCAGTCTGCAGAGATAATAAGAACTGCCGATGCTGGAGTCAGAGATAAGACAGTGTGAAGCTGGAGGAGCACAGCAGGCCAGGCAGCATCAGAGGACTCCTCTGATGCTGCCTGGCCTGCGGTGCCCATCCAGTCTGCATTTGGTTTAGCCAATGTGGAACAAACAATATTGTGAGCAGCGAACATAGTAGTTTAGATTGAAAGAAGTACCAGTAAATTGCTGCTTCATCTGGAAGGTATGTTTGAGGCGTTGGGCATGGAGGAGGTGAATAGACAAGTGTTACCCCTTCAATGATTGCATGGGACTGTGCCAGGACAGGGGAGTGTGCCAGGACAGGGGAGTGTGTGGTGACATAATGTAGAAGGGCTACAAGTGATGAAGACGGAGGGATTGGTCCCAGTGAATTGCTGACAATGAAGGGGAGGGGAAGATGTGTTTGATGATAGCATCCTGCTGGAGGTGATGGAAAATGGCAGAGGATGATCGTTTGAATGCTGAGACTAGAGGGATGGAAAGTGAGAATAAAGAGAACTCTTTCATTGTTCTGGGAAGGAAGGGAAGAGGTAAGGACAGAAGTGCAGGAGATGAATCAGGCATTGCTTAGGACTCAGTCAAGTCCAGCGGAGGAAATCCTTAGTTGACATGTTGGAGGTACCATTTCGCTCGGACCCTCACCACCTGCTCCTAAAGTAACGTCTGTGCCACTCATTTCCGTCTTCCATACTACCCGCCTCTCTCTCACTCCAGGATTAAAACAATCCACAATAGGTCAGAATGACTCAAGATGTGTGGTGGTCTACTGGACATTCAGCTCCTCTCTAAAGTTTCCTCTAGGCTATACAACTGTTCCAGTGTCCCATTCACGATGATTGGCATTAGCGTAGTGATTGTGACATTAACTTCTGATTCCAGAGGTTACTGCTGCACATGTATCTCAAAGGCCCATGCAGCCAGAAAGAAAATTCGAGGGAATGCTGTTCCCCCCATCTCTTTATAAGGAGAGGATGCTACTGTGACCATCCCAAGCAGCTGACTGGCCATGTCCAAGCCCCTTAACTGGTATCAGAGGCTGCCCTTGACTTTCTGTGCAGTGACATCCTCACTGACTGAAAGCTGTCGCCTTCCAGACCGAGACTGCTGACAACCATGACAGATCTGCTGGCTATGTGTGTGTGCTAAATGAGACAGCAGTACTCTGAACCTTGTATCTCTGCCTGAGGAGCAAGGTGTAAAAAGGTAGGCTCAGAGTAAGTGAGCACTAAGAGACCCCTTTTAATATTCTACCTGATGGTTTTGTTGCCAATCATTGAAATGTTATACCAAATCTTGATGTATTTCGTTGGGACTTCCTTGCCCTGTTGTTTTAATGACTGAAAACAAGAACACGTGGCTGGATTTCCTGCTCAATAGATCTCCTTTCGATATTCCAGTTGGGAGAAGATGAGGTCTATCTAAATAGAAATCCAATTGTATTGAATCCAATAGACTGCCTCTACAAAAGTGGGTTTGGGAAGTCTGATTAAGTCACCTTATACCACACTTGGTTCTCTCTTCATATCCTGATATCAGAAGTGATTACTTTGTAGCAAGTTCTTCCTCCTTGAATTTCCACTCAGCCATCAAAATTCAATCTTATTTCTGTGGGCTCAGTAACCTATTCCAACTAATTATTTCGCACTTGTTTCCTCATCTCCTATAGGCATTAAAACCGTAGAGTTCACCCGATCATTGCACTCTATTTTAAGGTGTCTTAATTTTCTCCCTTACAATCTTCATAGTGTTGTGCACTCTGGGTAATATCACCTCAATGAAAAGTCTCAATTACTTCATCAGTGTATAGATAATATTTTTGTTTCCTTGCAAGCATGGAATTTGGACAAAGGACAAAAAGAGAGAGAAAATGATGACTTAGAAAAATAGGTGTATTATTACTTTTTGCCATCCTATACAATAGCAACTAAGGTATGCAAGCATCTACCTGCTCATACCCTAGGCTGCTTCTCCTGGACATAGCATAGCAACTAGAACCAATCAAGTCCTAGGCAGACATTCTAGTGATGCAGTAAGTGGGAATGCTATTCTATGATAATGAGATAACAAGGTGTAGAGCTGGATGAACACAGTAGGCCAAGCAGCATCAGAGGAGCAGGAAAGCTGACGTTTCGGGCCCAGACCCTTCATCAGAAATGGATATTCTATGTCCAGTTTCGCCATTTGGTAAAATGAACTTTGTTTTAATAAAGCAATAATTTGATGCTGAAAAGTTCTGTCAGTTAAATATTCTGTTTAAAGGTGTATTTGAGTAGAAAACTAACAGACAGCTCTCTTACAATTTAGTCATGGAACAAGCTGGGGCATGCAAGGCTATATCAAAATAGCCAAGGACAAGAACAATCACTGTGCAATCGCCCGAGCCACACTTTACCCTGAGATGGAAATTTCGAAGTGCCAACGCTAAAACTGGATAAAACCCACCAAAAGAAATCAATTGCTTCCCTGGTGCTGCTGATTTTCTGTCTAATTTTTCCTAATGTCTATCTTGCTGCATCTTTGCATTTATAATGCTGCTTTATTTACTTCCAAAATCATTTGATTACTGATATATATTTTGAAGGGTAATCACAGTTGCAGTGTGAGAAAACACACCATCTAATTTGCATACAAATCTTAATCATGACATAAAAAGCCCAATAATCTGTTTTGGTAGTGTTTATTCAGAAAACAAGATGATGACAAAAACTTGCCAGTCCTTCTCTGAGTAGTCATGGGACTTTGTATCTTCACCTAAAAAAGTTTCCTTTAACAATTAATCTGAAAGAGAGCATGTCTAATACTGTAATACTCTTTTAGTAGCTACAATTATGTGTTAAAGCCTCGACAATGAAATTTGAATTCCTGACTTTCTGCCTCAGAATGTTACCTATATTACAATATAGATAAGGCACTGACCAATAAGTGTTTTATTGGTAAAGATGGTGAAAATCTTTGCAATAAACAAAATGTAATAAATACACGTCATAGAATCCCTACAGTGTGGAAACAGGCCCTTTGGCCCAACAAATTCACACCAACCCTCAGAGCATCCCACCCAGACCTGTCCAATTTGTACATCTGTGAACACTACAGGCAATTTAGCATGGCCAATCCACCTACCCTGCACATCTTTGGACTGTGGGACGAAACCAGATCACCTGTAGAAACCCACCAGACACAGGGAGAATGTGCAAACTCCACGCAGACAGTCACCTGAGGGTGGAATTGAACCTGGGTCCCTGGTGCTGTGAGGTAGCAGTGCTAACCACTGAACCGCCATGCCTTCAATAGTAAGATAGAGAGCAATGCCATTGACAATTGTGCACAGTAACAAAGAATGATTACATTGTCTAACATTCAGGTAATGGCCTGAATATGCTATTTGTGCAAAGCTTTCAATATAAAGTGTGACAGCAATCAATCTGTGTGTCTTAGTTTTTTCTTAACATTGGATTGCATAGCAAATTCAACAAACATTTATTCGGCTCATCAATCTATGTTGCTTATTCTTCATAAGAGTAGTAGTTCTAGTTTCATCCAAATTGTTCCATATTCCTTTATCCCATTTCCTTCAACCAACTAGCTCACCACTTCTGGAATGTCAACATGCCAAATGCAGAATTTGATGCACTCAACAACTTCATAAACATCACCTTAAAGATTCGCCTGTTCTTATATAGTTGTTCATCTGTGTCCATTTTGTTCCCATCTTCATGATCATAAACACCAAATAACTGAATAATCTTCAATATGTCAATATAAACAGATCCAATTTTTCAAGTCATTATTCGCATACTCATTCTTATATACCAGGTAGCACCCTATCTATTATTTCACTATCTTTCCTGAATGTGGAATGCAATGTTACTATATTTATTGGAAGGAATTACCTTTAATGGCTTTAGTTTCATTCCAGCACAAGATGTTCCCTGATGTTCCCTGAGGATCTGACCTTGGCTTCCTCCTCTCCACCACCTATTTCTCATCAACTTGAAGTCCCATGGTGATGATATTGATGATTACTGTTAATTTCTACGTGTACACTGATAGCAACCAGCTGTACCTCACGAGAACCTTTCTCAATCCCACCACTATCTTTAACTTGTCAGATTTATTGTCCAGTATCCAATACTGGAAGCCAGAGAGTTCCTCCTGCTAAATATTGTGGTGTCCAAAATTTTGTGGCTCCCACCATAATCTTAAAATCAGAGCCATGAATTCCTTCCTTCTCCCTGACTACTTTGAAACTAAACAATCCAGCTTCTCAATCCAGATGTTCTATTTGACTTCAAGCTGAGCTTTTGATGACACATATGTGCTAAACTAGGGATTTCTGTTTCCACTGCCTGACTCACCCAACTTAGCTGATGTTCATCTGATGAAACTATCATCCATGTTTGTGACTTCTAGTTTGCACTGTTCCAACACACTCACGGCTAGCCTGTCACATTGTATTTTCCATATCTTAAATTCATCCAAAACCCAGATGATTTTATTCTTATTTAAACAAAACTCTGTTCACCTATCAGACCTCTGCTCAATGACTTATACTGGATTTGATTAATCAGTGTCTTGATTTTTAAAATGCTCACCTTTATTTTCAAATCTTTCTATGACCTTGCCCTTCCCTATCTGTATCCTCCATTCCACAATTCCTCAACATATCTGTGCTTCTCTAATACAGGGTCTATAATTTAGAAACACATTTATAGGTACTTCACAGGAATTTTATTGGACAAGAATTGACAGTAACGTGTAGCAGACATTAGGAGATGTGATAAAAGCTTGGTTAAAGAGAATTCTAGAGCTTGAAGCATATTGACTGCTAACAGTGGGGCTCTGTTACGATCCTGAACAGACTACCGAATTTTCAATACAATCTATCCAGGGACTTGTAAATTTTTCTTTAAAGGTCAACTTACGAAGAGAATAGATCCACAAGGTTTCATGGTTTTGCCCAATAGCAATAAACTTTACTACACAACACTAGAACTGTAACACAGTCTACATCCATATATAAAGGTAAAGTTGCCATAGTGGACCATAGTGCCAGTGGACCATTGGGCTGCTGTCCCATTACAAAGAAAGATGACTCTTGGTGGTTTAACCTGATGGTCACTATGCCACAGGAAAAGGGAGAGGATGAGAAGGAGAGTCCTTCACGGTAACATCAGCTGGTGCAGAATCTACACTGTTGGTGTTACTCTGTATTGCAAACCAGCCATCCATCCAACTGAGCTCAACTGAACAAAAAAATACTGCTGATGGGATTTACAGACTTACTCTCAGCTGTACTGAACTGTTAGTTGCATGCAGCTCTCCTGCGCCCCACAGCTCCAAAGACTTTAACCTGATCCCAACATTTACCAACCTATATGTTCTAGCATGTCTGCCTGAATCCTAACATCGCAAAAATACACAACTGCTTTTAACATCTAACTAAGTGCCCTAAATAGAATCTGCATGGTTCAGTCACCTTCCCAGTAGTACAGCTGACAGTAGCGCTGCCTAACTTGGAGATTAAAAGATCTGTCTCTATCATATACTTCCTGACTTGCTCACTGCTCACAACCATTGACTTCTCCTTAGTGTTTCTTGAACTGCTCTGAGGGACCTATTGAAAACCTTGCAACCTCACTCCAATTTCTAAGCAGAATTATGTATCATTAATATATTTTGGAGCAGCTAAATGTAACATCTCCTTGGAACTGAATGTGCCCTGAATATTACACTTCCACAGACTGTTGTTATGCGACTAAAGAAGGATTAATCCTTTTCTCACCCTTGGAGGAAGGAAAGCTTTGCCATGGTGAAGGATTCTTTACAATGGCGTTGACATTATAGCAAATTTTTATCATACACCTCTAACACACAGCTTTTTCAGACTATATAGATAACCGTCTCGTTTGTATACTTGCATTGATCATATTTACTAAGCTATAAAAACACAACTCAAGCAAGAGCAAGCACAGGTAAAAATAGGCTTAGCAGGATTAGCATAAGCTGATTTTTTTCTCACATCTTTAAGTTCAAGATGTCATTGAGATGTTTTTGTTATTTCAATGTGTTTTTATTCCATCCACATTTAATCCTTGTGCACTTTGAGAGCTTTCGCTTTCCCCTGATCTCATTCCACATGTGCTTTTTTAATTCTTTCCAAATGATGTCTGTGGCCACCTTATACTGGACTTTGAATTTCATTTGCAGTCCTTTTAGTCTCCCATTGAATTAACAAACCATATCCTTCTTATCCTCCGAGGTATTCAATTGTCTTTTGGAAAATGCCAACTTGTCTGGATTCTTGCTGTTGTTTCCTGTGCCAATCCTGACAAGAACTCCAATATCATTGACTCTTCCAGTTTACTTTGTGGTGTCCATTGAAAGGCCTTATTTTGGAATTCCACAGCCTCATGTATAGTTTCTGCCCTGTCCACTACTGATGTAGACACACCAGTACTTCAAGATAACAAGCATGGGGCTGGATGAACACAGCAGGTCAAGCAGCATCATAGGAGCAGGAAAACTTGACGTTTCGGGCCTAAACCCTTCATCAGAAATGGGGGAGGGAAAGCTTGTTCCAGTTCTTTGCTCAACTGAATCACAAAGAAGTTTAAAATTGGGAGACTCAGCTACTGGAAAAAAAACCATACTGCTTTTGCATAATTTCCCAATATAAAGTCTTTATTTATAAATGGCAATTTATGAACATCCCAAGCTTTCCCAACATCGCCTTCTAATATTATATTTTGATTCAATGACATTCTGAAGGAAGGTCTGAATTATTTGCTAACAATGAGCTCTAAGCCAAATCAGTGACTTTCAGAATGACAAGCCTTTTATGCTTTCTTGCACAAAAATGTGTGATTTCCCCTTCAGGTATAAATCCCTTATAATTCCTGGCATTCAGATGTACTCCCATTATTAAACATTAGGTTCAATGAGTCTCTTTCAAGTTTCCTTTTCAGATGCAACTTTCCTTGTGGAAATTCTTACCATGCGCATCAGTGCCAGTGGTTTACAGGTACTGCCTTCTCTGAATACCCCTTAAACAATCCTATTCTTCCCACCAGTTTATTGTTCCACATTCAACAGTTTGCTTGAATATACCCTGTTATATGGCAATGGAAACACATTGTTTTCCTAACATCAGTGGCATTCTATAAACCATTGCTTCCCAAATTTCTTCCCACTGCCATCTCAGTTCAAGGCTTAAAAATCAGTTCAACCCTTTGGTAGGAGTTGAGAAAGTGCTGGTGGTGGCTGTGAGAATCTGGGCCTTTTAGAGCAGGAGGACAGATGTTATAACTCTGTCAGAATTCCATGGTGGCTATTTCCACCTTAGAGTGCATGCCATTCAAATTTCAACTTGGGATCTTGACCACCACATTAGAAGCCCTGTTCTACATTATCATTTTAATTGCTAAGAACAACTTCCTGTCTCTGAGGTCAGATTTTTGTCTATTCCTCCAGTTACTAGTGGGAAATTAATGCTGACCTAGCCTCATCCCATAAACAAATAAGGAAAAGCTACCCTATCGGTTTCCACCAACTTACAGACACTTTGCTGTCTTCTGGTGCTGCTGCCTCTTTGAACTTTCGCACCTTCTGCTCGTCCAAAAGGACTTTTTTTTACAGTAATGCTATTCCTGAATTCTTCCATAACAGTTTCCCTCACGTTTTCAAAAGTCTGCTCTAACTTCAATGAATGAAACCAGCAGTCCACATAATGCTACTTGTGCTTTAGTGAATTCATAAATGTCTGATTGTGTTTCTTCTTTACTGACCTAAATCTCAATTGGTAAACTTCAGGAACGAGCTGATAGGTGTTAAGTACCACAGTTTTAGTTGTCTCATAATCTGAGGATTATTCTTCCAAAAGTCTTGAATAAACAGGCACCGGTTTACAAGTCAGAGAACTTTGTCACGTAAAATTTTCCTCAGGATAAGAGGGTCCAAAATTAGAGGGCATAGGTTTAAGGTGAGAGAGGAAAGATTTAAAAGGGACCAGATGGGCAACTTTTTCACACACAGAGTGGTATGTACGTGGAACAAGCTACCAGAGAAGGAGGTAGAGTTGGGTACGATTACAACATTTAAAAGACATTTGGACAAGTACATGGGTGGGAGAGATTTTAAAGGGATATGGGCCAAACTCAAGCAATGGGACTAATTCAGTTCAGGAAACCTGGTCAGCATGGACGAGTTGGGCTGAAGGGCCTGTTTCTGTGCTGTGTCACTCAATGCCTCTATGAAAAGTCCTTTGCCACTTTAACTTGTTAGCAACTTTCTCCAATGAGACAAAATATTTCCCCGTGCCTTTTTCTGTAAATAAAGGGTAGACTATTGGTTAAATCAAACTTCCAGATAGGGCTTCCCCTCATCAGAACTACAAGACTTTCAGCCAGTAATGTAAGTTTTTCTTTATCAAGTTTGTACTGCCTGTTTCTTTCTCTGTTTGAAGTTCATTTTATTCCCCCTCCTCAAGCTGGCAGCAGGGTAGCAGCACGGTGTACAGCTCTTGCCCGGAGCTCATCTGCTCCATCTGCTTTTACTTTTTTTTCTCCGTTTAATCTCGCCCATCTTCTGTGGAGAGCATGTTTGTGCAGCATGGAGGAGATCAGCGCAGAGGGGAGCAAGCTTAGTGTGGTGGAGTTGAGTCATTGTGGGGTGAGGAGGCCCAACATGATGGAGAGTGAGGTTCCCTGGCATCTGTGGCGATGGCGAAAGCAGGCAGCCCCAGGGTGAGTTCGGCATAGTCTGGAGGCGAGGAGAGTTCTTGATGTGGTCTGAAGGTGAAGCCTGGGGCAGTCTGGAGATGAGGCGAGGCCCCAGGTGCTCTGGAGGTGACGCTAGGCACGGTCTGCTTGAAGGACTGGAATGCTGAACTTCTTTTCTTTATTTATTTTTCTAATCTATTCGTATGATCCTGTACCTAGGTACCTTTGTACCTGAGATGCGCCATATCTGGCGACTTTGTAAACTTTTCACTGCACTCATGTGAGTGTACATGTGACAACCAACCTAATTCCAATTCTCTCTCCTTCCTTGCCAGCTTCTCTCTTTGGAATTCAAATTTTTGCTTTTCTGTTTTTAATTTCAAGTTTTCTAATTTAATTTTACTTTGATATTTCAGACTACTTTGTATGTAACTGAATTGGAACTAACTCAAGCTGTGTCCCACCTGGGTTAGATTCTTCTTATTCCAATCCTAGATGCGATGCTAAAACCTTATTATATCTGCTATCTTGGCCCCAACTTTTAACTCCAACTTGAACTTTTCTGCCAAAGCTATCAGACTATCCTTGTTTTGTTTTTTAACACGTTATTCAGGAACAAATCTTCTATCTCCAGGAATCCAAAACAACTGACAAACCCATTTTTGGTTTTCAATGTATGCAGTAAAATTCATCATGAAAATCTTATCAGCCTAAGCTCGGATTTGTGGATTTGAAATCCTGGAATCCTGTTACGATCTTGGCCAAGCATTTGTCTAGACACCAGCAACAATTTTTTCTGAACAGGTGAAGTCTGAGATTCAGGGAACTTACTAAGAAAGTAAAACCACAAGACTTTGAACAAATAGCAATAAACTTTATTATATGACATTATAGCAATATGATGATCTATAATGTAAGTTCAATTTATATTCCACCACTCAGTATTAACTAGTGAGAAATATGGATAATAGATTATGATCAACCTCCATCCTGTCCCCCAAAAAAGTGCCCATCAAAGTATAAATACGATCCAGACAGAAATCTCCAATTTCTTAACAATTTTCAATGTAATACTGACATTATGAGTCATCAAATCTGATTAAACTTGTATCAGAGATAAAAAGGTACTGCAGATGCTGGAGAATCCGAGATAACAAGCATGGGGCTGGATGAACACAGCAGGTCAAGCAGCATCATAGGAGCAGGAAAACTTGACGTTTCGGGCCTAAACCCTTCATCAGAAATGGGGGAGGGGAAGAGGGTTCTGAAATAAATAGGGAGAGAGGGGGAGGCGGATAGAGGATGGATAGAGGAGAGGATAGGTGGAGAGGAGGCAGACAAGTCGAAGAGGCGGGGATGGAGCCAGTAAAGGTGAGTGTAGGTAGGGGGGTAGGGAGGAGATAGGTCAGTCCAGGGAGGACGGACAGGTCAAGGGGGCGGGATGATGTTAGTAGATAGGAGATGGGGGTGTACCGCCCCCTGGATCATGACCCCACCCCCGAGCACCAAACCATCATCTCCCAAACCATCCACAACCTCATCACCTCAGGCGACCTCCCACCCACCGCCTCCAACCTCATCGTTCCCCAACCCCGCACCGCCCGCTTCTATCTCCTCCCCAAAATCCACAAACCTGAATGCCCTGGTCGACCCATTGTCTCCGCCTGCTCCTGCCCCACCGAACTCATCTCCACCTACCTAGACTCCATTTTCACCCCCTTGGTCCAGGAACTCCCTACCTACGTCCGTGACACCACCCA
>JAHRHZ010000274.1:34046302-34198050 GCA_024137785.1 Ginglymostoma cirratum
TCCCGCCCCCTTGACCTGTCCGTCCTCCCTGGACTGACCTATCTCCTCCCTACCCCCCTACCTACACTCACCTTTACTGGCTCCATCCCCGCCTCTTCGACTTGTCTGCCTCCTCTCCACCTATCCTCTCCTCTATCCATCCTCTATCCGCCTCCCCCTCTCTCCCTATTTATTTCAGAACCCTCTTCCCCTCCCCCATTTCTGATGAAGGGTTTAGGCCCGAAACGTCAAGTTTTCCTGCTCCTATGATGCTGATTAAACTTAGTGTTATTCCCAGAGGGCAGTAAAAGGACTTTTATTTTTTATTTATATACATGATGTGTGTGCATTATCTTGTTTAAATTCTTTATTGTTAAATAGATGCCTGCAAAATCTTAAAATGGCTGCAACTGAACACAGAAAGAATAAGTTGATTGCCTCCAGAATTTCCAGCAATTACCAGGATACGTGTGAACTACAGTAATTACCTTCTGGAATATGTTACTGCTTGCAATTTATGAATATTCCAGCCAAGCCAATGCGAAGCGGCTAGTAAATGGGACATTTACCTCTGTTATAAGGACAGCTCCATGCCATCCATCATCCAATGGTCTGGTGGAAAGAGTGGTCCAAACATTGCAGGCAGGCTTGAAGAAGCAGCCTAAAGCATCACTTGCTACCAATGGGGTGGGGTGGGGTGGGGTGGGGTGGGGTGGGGTGGGGTGGGGTGGGGTGGTGGCTCAGTGGTTAGCACTGCTGCCTCACAGTGTCAGGGACCTGGGTTCAATTCCACCCTCAGGCAACTGTCTGTGCAGAGTTTGCACATTCTCCCTGTGTCTGTGTGGGTTTGCTCCAAAGATGTGCAGGTTAGGTGGATTGGCCATAATAAATTGCCTATAGTGTCTAGGAGTGTGTAAGTTAGGTAGATTGGACACAGGGAAAGGGTAGGGGGATGGTGTGGACTTGTTGGGCTGAATGGCTTGTTTCCACACTGTAGGGATTCTATGATTTATGAATAAAGGAGACCATCAAAATCCATTATTGCTTGACCTTGGTGCAAACGTCTCCACAGTTATCCACTACCAAATACAATGGACTCTGATTAGGGGAATTGATTGATCTTGTTTGTTAAGTCCCAAGCCAAACAAGTTTGTTTGAACCACCTTCACTTTGACTTCTTTGTCCGTCTACTTGTAACACCACATGGGGGCGCCTCATAAGCAGCTCCAGACTTAGCTAATCACCTGCAACTGATCTCAATATTTCTCAGAAGTCTGCTTTCTGTAAAAAAAAACCTGTATTTTGCCTCTGAGGTGAACTAATTCCCAAGTTACAACTGTCACATCTTCACCAGCAATTCAACAGCATCTGAGCTTCTGTGAAAGGGTTTTCTGTGCACAGCTAACTGTGTTCAGTTTCCTTCAGTGTTCCTGTCAATTGAACACTGACTTATCGGACACTCTAATTCATGTGAACTAATACTGATATCTTTAATTTTAAGTTATTTGTAACTGCTTACATTTCCTTTCTCTATTATTTCTCTCTTGGATGCATTTGTGTATCATGAGCCATTCCCCTGTGTTTTGCATGTAGTAATAAACCCTACTCTCTCTTAACTCTAAAGATTTTGCTCTGGGTCATTTTAAATTGCACTTCATTAAAAGGGCTTGGGGCAACTCATCATAACCTATCTTTAAAGGGAAAGAAAAAATAAGAGAGAAAATTAAAAACAGTCCTTTTTATGGATTGAAGAGAAGAACAGTAAGTAATTCAATTTATTTCTCCCTCTTGTCGGTGACATTCACAAAAGATTATAATTGTTCACTTTTGCCAAGCTAACCTTGAAAGTCCCTCTTAAGATCCATTTTGTTTCAATAACTGCATCTGTTTTGGTCACTACTCCCCTTCCCTGAAGTCTAGGACTGACTCATAGATGCAATTTCACCCTGCCTGCAAACAGTTAAATCTACTCTGTCCTTACATTTCTCTGGATTCTAATGGTGCGCAGCTGCATAAATCAAAGACTGCTCGCTTTTTGAAAAAGAGTCATTTAAGACTCAAAATGTTAACTCTGTTTCTCTTTCTGCAGATGTGTCGGACCTCCTGAGTTTCTCCAACGTTCTCTATATTTGTTTCAGATTTCCAGTGTCTGCTGTATTTTGCTTTTAAATACTGCTTATGGATGTTTCAAACCCCACTTTCTGCTATTTCCTGAAATGCTAATGGCTAACAGCTTCAGTTCTCCAGCTTTTACAGAGCCTTGGCTCCAACACATAGCTGCTTACTAATTCCCAGAACATCTGCCTGAGCTGTAACAACAGAGAGGTATCTATTTCACTTCTCATTGAGTCCCCTATAGGGGGAGCTCATGAAATTCAGATGCATTCCCAACAGTCTATCTAACATGGCGTGTATATTTATATTTCCCTCTCGTGTACACTCTGACTTTCTCACAGCCTGGAACTTTTGAATTCCTGGTATGTGATCATTGAACTGTCCTGATTGCCCTATTGAAAACCTTGCAACTAGCCCCACCCCAATTTCTAGGTAGACATTCGTAGATAAGTTCGCGCAGTAGTGAGGGATCAGGAGAAGGTCTGTGAGTGTGAGGGAGTGAGGGCCAGGACCAGGGCAGTGAGTGGGAGGTGGTAAGGGGTCAGGAGTGGGGCAGCAAGGGGTTGAGTATGGGGCAATGAGTGAGAGACAGTGATGGGTTGGGGCATGGGGCAGTGAGGAGTTGGGGCATGAGGCAGTGAGGGGTTGGGTATGGGGCAATGGGGCAGTGAGGAGTTGGGGCATGAGGCAGTGAGGGGTTGGGTATGGGGCAATGAGTGATAGGCAGTGATGGGTTGGGGTATGGGGCAGCGAGGGGTTGAGGATGGGGCAATGAGAGAGAGGCAGTGACAGATTGGGGCATGGGGCAGTGAGGGGTTGGGTATGGGGCAATGGGGCAGTGAGGAGTTGGGACATGAGGCAGTGAGGGGTTGGGTATGGGGCAATGAGTGATAGGCAGTGATGGGTTGGGGTATGGGGCAGCGAGGGGTTGAGGATGGGGCAATGAGAGAGAGGCAGTGACAGATTGGGGCATGGGGCAGTGAGGGGTTGGGTATGGGGCAATGGGGCAGTGAGGAGTTGGGACATGAGGCAGTGAGGGGTTGGGTATGGGGCAATGAGTGATAGGCAGTGATGGGTTGGGGTATGGGGCAGCGAGGGGTTGAGGATGGGGCAATGAGAGAGAGGCAGTGACAGATTGGGGCATGGGGCAGTGAGGGGTTGGGTATGGGGCAATGGGGCAGTGAGGAGTTGGGACATGAGGCAGTGAGGGGTTGGGTATGGGGCAATGAGTGATAGGCAGTGATGGGTTGGGGTATGGGGCAGTGAGGGGTTGGGTATGGGGCAATGAGAGAGAGGCAGTGATGGGTTGGGGCATGGGGCAATGAGAGAGAGGCAGTGACGGGTTGGGGCATGGGGCAGTGAGGGGTTGGGTATGGGACAATGAGAGAGAGGCAGTGACGGGTTGGGGCATGGGACAGTGAGGGGTTGGGTATGGGGCAATGAGAGAGAGGCAGTGACGGGTTGGGGCATGGGACAGTGAGGGGTTGGGTATGGGGCAATGAGAGAGAGGCAGTGACAGGTTGGGGCATGGGGCAGTGAGGGGTTGGGTGTGGGGCAATGATTGAGAAGGAGTAGGGGGCTGGGAGTCAGTGATGTCAGCAGCTGGAACAGCACATGTACCAGCAGATGGAGTGAGTTCTTGTTTCTATTCACTGTCATGAATTGCAGTGGAAATAGTTTTCAGATTAAGTGGCAATTGCAATTACTGCTACTAACATTACATTTGTATCTGACTTACTCAGAACTCCCTTGTTGGGAGAACTTATGGTGTCTTTACCAAAAAGACATTAGGGCTTTTACAAGGACTGTCTACAATATAGACGGGGCTATATTTCTGTCACAAGCAGTATAAAACTATCAGCTCGGAGCTAAAAGTCCTGAAACATAAAACCATGTAGGGAATAGAGATAACACAGTGTGGAGCTGGATGAACACAGCAGGCCAGGCAGCGTCAGAGAAGCAGGAAAGCTGATGTTTTGGGTCGGGACCCTTCTTCAGAAGCTCCCCTGATGCTGTCTGGTCTGGTGTGTTCCTCCAGCTCCACACTGTGTTATCTCTGACTCCTGCATCTGGAGTTCTTGCTATCTCTGAGTGAGTTAAAGCCATTAGGGAAGCTTTGTGTGCCTTGATCAGTGAGTTGGCTGAATGATCTGGAGCTCATGTGTGACCTCAGGACAGAGTTTGGACATTCTTGGGTTACTTCTGTCCTGAGAAAACTCTTTGCTTTTAGTTTGATAGCAAATGTCAGTCTATTTACTTAGAAAATTCTCCCCTCTGTTAATTTTCTATGTTTGCTGCACAATGAGATTTGAACTTTACACATGTTAAAAAATTCATTGAACTTTTAACAACCTCAAGGAGAAATGAGCCAATGGCTTGTACAAATGCCATGTGCAGCTGTGTTATTGAATTACAGTAATAGAGTCATACAGTACAGAAGAGGCCCTTCAGCCCATCAAATCTGCACTGACAAAACTACTCCAAATCTACACTAGGCCCATTTTCCAGCACTTGGCCCATAGCCTTGAATGTTATGATATTTCAAATCCTAATCCAAGTACTTTTTAAAGGTTATCAGGCTTCCAACTTCAACTACACTCCCGTTGCAGTGCATTCCAGATTCCTTCCCCACTGGGTGATAAAAAGTTCTTCAAAATCTCTCTAAACCTCCTGCCTTTCACATTAAAACTGTGCCCCTTGAAACTGACCTTTCAACTAAGGGGAACAGCTGCTTTGTAACCACCCTCTCCATGTCCTCAATCCTATGCCCCTCAATCAGGTTCCCATTCCACCTTCTCTGCTCCAACCTGGACAATGTCCTGGTCAATTTCCTCTGCGTCCCCAACAGTGCGATCACTTCCTTCCCATTGTATGGTGAACAGCATACAGTACTCCAGCTGTGGCCGAACTGAAGTTCTGTACGGCTCCAACATAACCTCCCTGCTCTTGTAATTTATGTCCCGAATGATAAAGGCAAGTGTCCTGTCCCGCTGACAGACCTTTCAGCAGGTAAGGCTGACCAGATAAATCTCAGTTTTCATTTTCATATTTTTTGCAGTCTTCTCTTGGAGAACAGTGGAAGGTAGTGGGAGGAAGCACAGGTTGTTTCACAATCTTCCGTGTTGCGACATGATGACTTCTTGTTTGGCCGCGACCGCATCTGTACCAGCCTTTTGTGGGGGCGTTAGTCCTGGATAGCAGGACCGGTTCGAGTCTAACATCTTCAAACTCGGTAGTGGGGAAGTTACCGCTATACTCTTTCGTCTTAAGTTGTGAATGCATTTGTTTACTGCATAAATGTTGGAAAATGTTTTTGTGTTAAATATATTTTCCTGTATTTATAGATGCAAGGTCTCTAAGAGCCAAGCGTGTGAGCCCGAATAGAAACAATGCGTGTACAGAATAAATGGCAGCCGAAAGACAGTGGGAGCAGAGTCAGAGCGAGCTGAATGTCAAACATTGAAAAAGAGATTCAAAAGTGATGTATTTTATATTGATATTTATATATAAAAGTGATCACATTATGAGCAAATTGGTAAGTAACAGAGTGTCGCAGACCAGGTTTTAAGAGTGTTTGGATTATGCTTTGAGGGGAAATGAACTTTGCTGTAAAGAGCAGAATTTGATGCCTTTCTGTAGTTTCCCCTTGAAATGGTGTTGGTGAGTTCCCTTCTTGAATTACTGCAGTCTATCTACTGTTGGTTCCTCATGGTACAGGGCTGTTAGGGCGAGAGTTCTAAATTGTTGACCCAACGACAGTGAAGGATCGGTGAAAACGTTCCAAGTGCGACTCAGAGAACAGCTTGAAGCTGGCGGTGTTCCAAAGTGTCTGCTGTTCTTAACCTTCTGGATGGTGGAGGTTGCAGGTTAATAGTTGCTGTGGAAGGAGCTTTACCGAGTTTCAGCCACACATCTTGCAGATAATGTGTACTACTGATCTCTCAAAGGCAGGAAAATGGAGATGAGGATTATCAGATCAGCTATGATCTCATTGAATGGCAGTGCGGACTCGATGGGCTGAATGGCCTACTCGTATGTCTTATGGTTTATGGCCTGTTGGGAGGAATTCACTGTTTAAGACAGTGAATGTGTTGCTGATCGAAAGGTACGCTTAGTCGAAGATTGTGTTGAGCATTTTGACTGGAGCACTTATCCAGACAAATGGAGGGTATTTAATTACAATCCTGATGTGGGCCTTATAAATTGTAGACAAGCTTTGGGAAGTCAAACAATGAGTTACTTGCTGCAGAATCCCTGGCTACTAACCTGTTTTTGTAGCTACAGAATTTATATGGCTAATTCAATTAAATTGCTGATCAAATGTAGCCCCCAGAATGTTGGTAGTGCCTTGAGCATCAGGTTTTTAGAATATCAGGGGATTGCATGTGAATCAGTGCAGAAGGTCACAGTCTTTAAATAGCAGCTTAGTAGAGCAGTAACAGAAGGGAAAACAAACCCAGGGTAAACTTGTAAAACTGTATTCACAATTGATGCAGTGGATGCGCCAAAGAAAGCCAAGATACTCTTGGAGGTGGAAATCTAAGGATGAGTAAATAAGGTGAATAGCCAAGGGCTTTTTCCCACAGTAGGGGAGCACAAAACTAGAGGGCATAGGTTTAAGGTGAGAGGGGAAAGACATAAAAGGGACCAAGGGGCTGTGTTTTCATGCAGAGGATGGCGCATGGATGGAATGAGCTGCCAGAGGATGTGGTGGAGGCTGGTGCAATTACAACATTTAAAAGGCATCTGGATGGATACAAAAATAGGAAGGGTTTAGAGAGATAGGGGCCAAATGCTGGCAAATGGGACTGGATTAATTTAGGATATCTGATCAGTGTGGATAAGTTGAACAGAAGGGTCTGTTTCCGTGCTATATGACTCTATAACTCTAAATGTAATGAGAAATAAGTAAAAAATTTTGTTTTATTTTAACAAAAGTTATCTGCATAAATTTAGCACAGGCCAACATACGCAGATGTATAATAAAAATGAGACAAATCAAGGCAGGTTATGTAGGAGGTACTGAATAGCACAGCTATTCCAGATTCTACATTGGCAAGAAATGCCTCTGTATCGATCCCTCCAGTTCAGAATCATTGAGTTATGGGGTAAATGAATGATGCGACAATATATGAGGAGGAGGGAGGGATTTTGCCATACTTTTTTCCAGAACAAGAAAAAGCCCTGGAGGAAAGCGTAGGTTCAGCCAGGAAGTGAGTGACTATTAGGATGCTGGGTAGTGGAGATGTTGAGAAGGAAGGTCTGCACATGCTGGTCTGTGAGAAAGATTGTACAGTAATATGCAAATGCAGGTGAAGGCAGCATGGGTGGGTAGGCTGTGCAAGATAGGAGTAAGGCAGACCGGATATGTGGAAAAAAGTGCCTGGGAAACTAATGGGGCTAAAGACACTAAGTCCCCTGAGCCTGATGGGTGAGTGATGCATTGGCAGTAATCTTCTAGGAATTTATAGCTTCTAGGAAAGTCCGAGGGGATTGGAAATTTGCCAATGGAACACCTTTATTTAAAAAGGGGCAGGAGAGATAAAATAAACAGGTAACTATAGGGCAATTAGCTAAACACCTGTTATTCGGAAAATGTTTGAGTCTATTATAAAGGATGTAAAAGCAAAGCATTTAGAAATGTATAATGTAGTTAAGCAGAGTCAGAATGGGTTCATGGAAGGGAAATTAAGCCCAACAAATTTACTCGAGTTCTTTCAGGTGGTAACAAGCAGGATAGATAAAAGGGAAGCAGCGAATATATTAGGATTTTCCGAAGACATTTGATAAGGTACCACAAATTAGACTATGTAATAAGATAAAAGCCAATGGTGCTGGAGTTGGTTTATTAGCATGGATAGAGGATTGGCTAACTAGTAGAAGACAAAGATTTGGGATAAGGGATGCATTTCCAGGATGGCAAGCTGTAACTAGTGGAATGTAATAGGGATCAGTGCTGCAGATGCAGTTATTTACTCTATATATATAAAAAATTACTTGGATGAGGAAAGTGAATGTACTATAGCCAAGTTTGCTGATGGAAAGCAAATAGTGAGGATGTCACTAAGAGTCTACAGACGGCTGCAGACAGGTTAAGTGAGCGGGCAGAAACTTGGCAGATGGAGTATAACTGGGGGAAATGTGAAGTTATGCACTTTGGCAAAAAGAATGAAGGCATGGAATATTATTTAAATGGAGATAGCAGAAAGCTACAGAACAGAGGAATTTTGGAATCCTTACCCATGAATCACAAAAAGCTAGCATTCAAGTTCAGTGGGTAATAGGGCAAATAGAAACTTGGTCATTATTTCAAAGAAGATGGAGTATAAAATTAGGGAGGTTTTGCTAAACTATTCAAGGCACTAAGCAGACTGCAGGTGGAATACTGTGAACAGTTTTTTTTCCCCCTTAACAAAGAAAGATATACTGATATTGGAACCAGTGCAGAGAATGTTCCCTAGGCTGCTATCAGGCATGGACGATGTCTTATGAGGAGAGGTTGAGTAGGTTGGCTCTCTACTTATTGGAGTATAGTTACCTTATTGAAACATCTAAGTTTGCTAGGTAACTCGACAGGGTAGATGTGACTTCACTGGGGCAAGAACAGAGCTGGGCCGGATTGACTAGTACCAAATGTTTGTGGCAAAAACAGTCGTTGAACAACGGACAGTTTTCAAAGAGGAGAAGGTTGAGCACAGGCAAGCATATTCCCGGAAAAGAGAAAGACAGAACAAACAAATCCAGAGCCCCATTGATGAGAAAGAAGATAGACATTAAGTTAAAGAAGAAAAAGAGTGCTTATGATAGGTGTCAGTTACTGAATACAGTTCAAAACCGAGAAGGTTCAGAAAGCAGATGTTAAGACTGAAAAGGGATTATGGAAAGGACTGGAAGCTAAAATAAAAGAAAATGCCAAGGTCTTCTATAAGCAAATCAACAGTAAAAGGATGGTAGAAGGAGGATTAGAGCCAATTAGGGACCAAAAAGGGTGTTAAATGAATACTTTGCATCTGTGACTACCTACATGGGAGATGCTGCCCAGGCCAAGAGATGAGAAAACGCAATCACGATAAAGGTGTAAAATTAATCAATGAGAGCATAAGCTGTTGGTATTTAAAGTTGAAAAGGCGCTGAGACCAAATGCGGTACATCCAAGGATATTGAAGGAAATGAGAATAGAAATTTCGGAAGAAATTGCAGTAATCTTCGACCTTCCTTGGATCCGGGAGTAGTGGTGGAGAATGGCAAATTGTAAACATTATTCTTTTGTTGAAAAATGGTTGCAAAGATCAGTCCAGCAATTACAGATCAGACAGTTTAACTGCAGCAGTGAAAAAAATGCAATGCTGAGAAGTATGACGCTGCTTGGCCTGCTGTGTTCATCCAGCCCCATGCTTGTTATCTCGGATTCTCCAGCATCTGCAGTACCTTTTATCTCCAACGCTGAGAAGTGTGAGGTTATAATTTTTTTACGAAAATTACGAAAGGGTAAGTGTACTACCTAGGCTGAAATAATTGGCCCACAACAATCATAACTCTATAATGTGTGTTGCAATTTCACAGGGTTGGCCTTTCATTTGTGAGTATGCCTAATGCTGTTCCTGGCTTGCTGTATCTGCTACAATTAGAATGAAAATGCACTATCATTATTAAACTTTATCTTTTGACTTTAATGGAACAAAACTGTTTTTAAAAAGGCCTCTTCTGAGCTAAAATGGCTGCAATAATCACCTGACAAGCCCAGAAAAATCTCATGGAATACATACAATCTGATGGTTAGGGATTACCATTTTAATCAAGAGGCATTGAAACTCAGTGAGGTGTCAAGGAATTTGCATCTCTTGTTTCATTCAGACTTGCATAATAAATGTGAATAATTATACATTCCCTATATGGCATGGGAATAACTTGCCGAGCCTCCTTTGAAAACACCTTCCAAACCCCACGGCCTTTACCACTTAGAAAGACAAAGGGAGCTAATGGATGTACCTAGAGCATAGAGACCGTTTGATTCAAGAAAATGACTTACCATCACATTCCCAAGGGCAATTTGGGATAGGCAATTTAATTCATATGTGTTGAATGAATTAAACATCTCACCCCTAAACCTAATCATCCATTATCTTGATGACCGACATTTATTCCTGGTCTGGCAATGCTTCAATATGAAAATTTTTACACTTGTTTTCAAAACTCACCATGCTCCCACCCCCCTTGTCTCTGTAACCTCCTGTAGCCCACACCCGCGGAATTATCGTCCACTTCTGTCCTTTCGCAAATTCTCCTTTTCACATATAGCTCCAGCTGGCTTGGACCTAAGCATGGGGATGTTGTCCCTAACCCTCTCCATCTCCTTACCACTCTCTTCCCCCCTCTCTTTCTTCTCCTTTAAGAAGCCTCTTACAACCATCCTCTTCGATACTAATTTCACCTTATGGAGCATGATATCAAATGTTATTTGATAACATTCCTGTGGCAGCGCTTAGGATGTCTTACCCAAATTGAAAGTGATATGTAAATAAAAGTTGTTGGAGAAAACAGCAAATGTGACAATGCTGTGGCTTTAAGAGGTTATTTTGTCCTAGTTCTTTTTGAAGAGAGGTTGTAAGGCAGAGGAACAGAGCAGTCTACCAAAACCACCAGAGTAAACAGTTTGTGAGGCCTTGGGTTTTTTTAAAAGTTGAAATGATGGAGGCAGCCTGGCTGAGTGTGAGCAGCTCTCACAGACCAGAATTTCTACTTTTATTTAGTTTCTAGGTTTAGACTTAAACAGTTGCTGTGGTGAGCTTGAAAAAGTAGAAGCTATTTTTTCCCCCTTTCAGTTCCAACTAGAAGCTGGGGTTTCCCTCTGCTGCTGTGTTACCTGTGAGAAAATTCTGTTTTTCTGTATTTGCCTTTTTGCCAAAGGGTGTGTTTATATTGAGGGGGTTTATATTGAGGGAGTCTGATCTGATCCATAACACATGTCGTAATTAGTCTAGAGCTGACTGGTAAACAATTTCTACTTCATATCTCCAGTGGATAAATGCTGTAAGATATTGTGCTGTCTTAATTCCCTTTTACATCTCTAATTTTCATTAACTCCATATGTTTTGAGAGATCATGTATGACAAAAAGAACTCCAGCTTGTTTACTGGGTACTGTTGCTGGCTGAGCCAATGTGTGGAAAGATTCCCAGGAGCAGAAGTCAATTGAACCTCCAGTCTTACAAGGTAACTCGTATTTTAACAATGTGTAACTTACTAAGATATGCCAATGATAAGCATTTTATTATTTTGTGACTGTAAGTAATTTCTACAGATCTTTGGCACAACCCCTTCAAAATCGACTTCAAGGCAAAAACTAACTTTGACACTTAATTTAAAAGTTTACAGTCCAGTGTAGCAAGTTTCTACTAAATAAAAACTGAAAGAACTGTGAATGCTGTAAATCAGAAACAAAAACAGAAATTGCTAGAAAAGCTCAGCAGGCCTGGCAGCATCTGTGGAGAGAAATGAGAGTTCACGTTTCGGGTCGAATGACCCTTCCTCAGAACGGGTCTGTAATGAGGAAGCGTCGCTGGACCCGAAACATGAACTTTCATTTCTCTCCACAGATGCTGCCAGACCTGCTGAGCTTTTCTAGCAATTCCTGTTTTTGCAGCAAGTAGCTTGTTACCATTGATATGATAATCATTTACATCTTGTAGCAACTTTCTAATCCAGCCGCGATTGTATCAAACCACATCCATGACAGGGGCTTCCTGTTAGTGCCATTGCCATTTACACCAGAGGGTAAACCGCATATTTGGCAATGCCACATTGATTGTTCATGTCTTTGGCGAGAAGCATGTACCCGTTGATACCCCAATGCTTTCCCCAGCTGGAAAACAAAAACAAATTTGCATTAAACTGCAGCATTGTGCTTATATTCAGGTTAATGGCTCCTTACAGTGCAGTAAGACCAAGTGAGGAATCTCGCTGAAATATTTATATATTCCCAGGGGTTGAGTTTGAGAGAGGTCTGGTGTGACAAATCTGATCTCGAGATCCAATGCTAGACCCAACCAATCAGGCTTGTTAAACAGTCTGTTATCAGAGACATTCTTTGAATGATTTAAGGTTTTACATTTAGGTTATCGAAATGGGAAGAAGGCACAAACAGATACAGTTCATATTAGGTTCCCATTGGAGTGGAACTCAACTGGCCTTCACACACTGGATGAAAATTTTACCTGTGCGTGCTCTATCATTAATGGCATCTCAAAACAAATACAGTACAAAGAGCCTTCTAACAAAGAAGGAAAAGATTTAAGGTTTTTTCTCCCCCAGATGATAAATGTTTGATTCAGTAGCACCTCAGTCGCATGTACGTGAATATAGGCCTGACCAATTTCTTTTTACACGGTTGGTGTGAACTCTGATTTTTTTAGCCTGTTTCTGAAAGAGAAGCCGTCGAGGCAGAGGGCATCAGGATCTATTATGTGGGAAGTACCTGTTTTTAATAATCCAGTAATTCTGCGCAGTTTCTCCTTGACCATGAGTTCCATATCCCACGACCAGCACTGCATGATTCAAGTTGGTATTGCTGCATTTGTTATCTTGATAAACCCCTGTATCGAAATAAGTTTAACCAGATGAAGAGCCTATAATAAATCTACTTACGTGACTCTATGCCTCATCTCTGATTATTTTCCCTTTAAAATCAAATCAGGCTCTTTCTGTTGGACTGGTCCATGTGCAATTAGCCTATAATACAGAACCAGGAAAGGCCATTTGAACAACATGCCTGTGCCTGCTGTATGGTGGAGATATCCCAATTAATCCTATTCCCTTGTTTTTATTCCACAAAACAATGTAACATTTTCTTCCCTTGAAATGTTTGATACATTGCTTTTCAATATTATTCGTGAACCTGCTTCCACCACTCTTTCAGGCAGTGCATTCCAGGTCACAACAAGTTGCTCTGTAAGAAATAATATTTCATTGTGTCATCTCTGGTTCTTTACCCAGTTACCTCAAATCTATGTCCTCTAGTTGCCGATCATTCTTTTCATGGGTTCTCGTTACTTACTGTATCAAAACTGATGATGAATTTGAACACCTTTATCAAATCTCCTCATAACTTTCCCTACGTTGGGAGATCATCCATTTTCCAGTCTTTTTCCATATCCTTTTTGTAAATTATTATTTGCTCCTGGGCTGAGAACATTCCATGAAAGGCTAATATTTATTAATCGTCCCTCTTGCCCTTGAGAAGGTGGTAGTGAACTGTCAATTTGAGCTACCGAAATATAGACTCATCCACAGTGGTGCTGGGACAATGAAGGAAACAGTTCCCAAACAGGATGGTGAGTAGCTTAGAGGGGGGTTTGCAAGTTTTCCTGTATCTGCTGCCTTTGGTCTCCTGAGTGTTAAAGGTCCTAGATGTGGAATGTGCTGCCAAAGGAGCTTTGGTGAATTGCCCTCTGTGCATCTTATCAATGGTTACCCTACAGCCACTATGTGTCAGTACTGCTAGAGCGGTGAGTGCTGAAGGCGGTGATGGGGTGGTAGTCAATATCAAATGGTTTGCTTTTTTCTGGGTGGAGGCAATTTTATTGACTATTGTTAGAACATATTGAATGTTGCCATCATGTTAAGAGAAGTCACTCTCATCCAACATCTAAAATTCAGTTCTTCTGAACAGAGCCGTAATGTGCTCTGAAACTAAGCGACCCTGGCAGAATTTAAACTATACATTAACGAACACATTATTGCTGAATAAACGTGGCTGGTTGCACTGACGACACCTTCCAACACTTTGCTGATGGGTCTGTAATTGACCAGATTGGATTTGTCCTGTATTTTTACGGACATACCCGAGCAGATTACCACGTTGTTGATTAGATACATTGTTGTATTGATCAGTTTGGCTCGGGATTCAACTCATTCTGGAGCATCAGTCTTTACACTCAGCGTGTCATTACTGCTCATTACCTTTTCTAGGTCTCCTGAACTCAGCTGTTTCTTTGATATCAAACAGAATTAATTGAGTTGCCTGAAGACTGGCAATGATGATACTGGGAACATCAAAAGGAGGCCAATACTAATCATGTACTCGGTTTTCCTAAATGGAGATGGTTGTACGCTCTTCAGCCTTCTCTTTCACATTGTGATGGGATCGATTGTCACCGAGGATGAGGATATTTGTGGAGTTACCTCTGCCAGTTGGTTGTTTAGTTGTAAGCACTATTTGTGACCCTAGCCAAATGCGTTTGTTGTGAGGTGGCCTAGCTCAGGCTGTGCCATACCATGTTTAACCTGCAGGTAGTCCCGTATTGGTGTTGCTGTTGGCATAGCCTCCTGCACTCATCACTGAATCACATTGGTCCCCTGTCTTGATGGTAATATTCAGGTGAGGTAGCAGATTGTGGAGGAGTACTGTTCTGTGGCCCAGATATAACCTGAATCCACCCCATTTATCATGGTGGTGGTTCCACAGAATGCAATGAAGGGTATCCTCATTGTGAAGACGATGCTTTGTCTCCGTAATTGTTGTGTGGTGGTTACTCCTATTAGAACTGTCATAAACTGATAAATCTGCAGCAGGCAAATTGGTGAGGATAAGATTAAGGCTTTTTTCCATCTTGTTGATTCTTTCACTATTGACCACAAGCCCATTCTGGTAGATATGCCCTTCAGGATTTAGCCAGCTTGGTCAGTAGTGCTGTCCTCGAGCTATTCTTAACATGCTCCTTTGCTACCCAAGTGCTTCTTTCAATGGATGTAAATGATGATGCACATATTATTACTGGCAGGACATTTCCTTGCTCACCTTTGACCTGCTGCCGTGAGATTTTAAAGGATTTAGAACTGATGTTCAGGACTCAAAGGGTTGCCCTTGACTGGATGTACACCACTGTGCCACCAGCTCTCGTCAGGAAGCTCTGGCAGTGGAAATGATGTAGCACAGAAAGCAGCCATTTTGCCCAAAACTCCAATATCAGATCTTTGGAAAAACTGTTGAATTCATCTCATTCCTTTGGCTCTTTTGCCCAATGTCCTGTAAACATCTTTCTAACCTTGCAAGTGTAACTGGCCTCTAAATGATTTAATGGAGCAGATTGCTGCTGGACTCTCCCTCAGTCATTGATAACTCCAACCTCCAGAATGAGGCTTCCAACAACAGCTGGAGGCACAAGTGGGTGCCATGGTGTGCACGCAACTTCCCTCTTTACATGCAATCACAGAATCATTTCATGTAGGCTTTACCTGATCGATAGAACTGGAAGGATAGTTGATCTGCATCAACTGCAACTGATATGGGTCCAATGGAAGCCACTGCCATCGCTAACGCTGCCTCACTGCCCTGACGAATGGTCTTGTACCCAGTACAGTTAGCAACACTATGCAGGGGGTTGTACTTACAAGATTGCTTATCCTATAACATAAAGAATAAAATTAATAACCTGTAGTATATCCTTACATATGATTTGAGCTGAATCTCTGGAGATAATGCCTCCAGATATCTCAGACAGCAATGACAGAAACAACAGTAACTTAATTTTTAAAATATCTCCAATATAGAAATCACTTCCAAAAAGCTTCACAAATGTGTGCAGATCATCAAATGCAAGGTCAATGGTCGTGGCTAGGGAGATGGATTTTAGAGAGAGTCAAAGACAGTAAGAGAGTCAGGAAGGCACAGGGGCTTAGAGGAGGAACTGCAGAGAATCAGACACAGGCAGCTGAAGGTACAGTGCCCAGTAATGGAACAAAGATAGCAAAGGATTAGGGATATGAATAGGGCAGGTGCTGGCATAACAGTAGTGTCGATAGACTGGTAATCCAGAACATCAGATTAATGTTCTGAGGACGTGGGTTTGAATCCCACCATGGTAGACGGTGAAATTTGAATTCAATAAAGATCTGGAGAAAAAAGCTAGATTAATGGTGTCATGTTAACCACACTGTTAATTGTTGTATTGTCCTTTAGGAAAGGAAATTTGCCATCCTTACCTAGTTTGGCTTTTATGTGACTCCAGACCCACAACAACATAGTTGTCTGTTAACTGCGCTCTGGGCAATTAGAGATGGGCAATAAATGCTGGCCTACCCAGCAAAACCCACATCCCATGAACAAATAAATCAACAGTATTTGCAGCTCTGGTACCTTTGTAATATTGTACAATTAATTATTTCACCATAAGTTTATATTTGATCATCTACAAAAAGTGACAAGTGCCCTTTCTTTTAAAATTCTCACTCTACAAGGAAGGCTTTGCCTATTCTCCACGTCCAAGGCGGAGCTGGGTGGCCACTTCAGCAAGCAGTGAAGAGTCAGTCGTGGCAGAGCTGCATCTCGTCTGGACCAAGCGAGGATGGCGTGTTTTCCTCCCAAAAAAACAAATCAACCACTTGACTTTTTATAACAGTGTGGCAGCTTTGTGTGAACTTCCACCAAAACCAACTTTATAATTGCCAGATTTTTAAAAAGATGGATTGAAATTCCCAAACTGCTTTGGTGGGACTCGAACTCATCGCATATTGCCCAAACTTAAACGTTGTCCAGTAACTGAATCATTAAACAACCATATATTCTATTGCACTCCACGAACTGATTTAATGATGCCTGATGATGAATTAAGCATTTGGGGTGAGAACTGGGGGAAGGACCTGTTTCAATTATTTTATGTCATTCTGAATGAGAACTGTACCCAGTGTGGAACTCTGGGCTTTGTCCAAACAAGGTCAGCTGGAAGGGGAGGTTACGGGCATATCATGTTTTACTAATTGAGGGTAGCTGGAGCAGCAGATGCAGGAAGATATACACAAACTTTAAAGTGGGGTGCATTAGGACAGACTTTTTTCTTTAGTTGGAAAGTCATTAGTTTTCGCTTGTCATTGAGAGTTGAGAAGAGGTTTGAAGGATTGAGTGCTGGCTGGAACTAACATTGTAAGGGAAAAGTAGCTTAATGTTTGAAGTAGTGGAAGAGACAAGACCATTAAGAGTGAGCAAGGAAATAGGATTAGGTTTGGTCTGCTCTAACCAAGTGCTTGCGCAGATAGTCCCCTTTCTGTGCTGTTACCTGCATGGTTCTACTGTTGGCGTTGAGCAAACCCCTCTGTGACAGGAGCATTTGTTAAGGTTGATATGTGAGAAGAATCCCTGTTTCTCCCCACCAGCTCCACCCACCCGCAGGTATTAGCAACCTAACATCGTACAATTGATTTGGTTGTCAGTGAACAGGAGGATATTAAAGTAGGTTTGCAGGCTATGTAAACAGATATTGAAATATTGACTTAAAAACAAGACACCAAGGGAAACTGTAATGAGACATGTTAAAGCATAAAAAAGAATTTTTTATCATTATTGGAATAACTTATTTATTGGAAAATCTTCCAATTATTGGAATGACTTCTTTATGTTACTGACTGACTGACTGATATAGTCATTTATATGGATGCACAGGTAGAAAACAGTGAATAGTACAATGTAAAATCTTACTGTTGCAATGTAGGGGTAGTAAGTCTCGTTGTCTATTCCACCATTTCTCTGTATATACTTAAAGGCTTGTTGTATCAGTCCACCGCTACATCCTTTGTTGCCATGGTGTCTGGAGCAGTCGACAAGATTCTGCTCACTCAGTGAGATGAGTTTATTTGTCTTCCTGTAGATCTGTCCCTCCAGTGACCCAGTCGCACTAAATGCCCAGCATGAGCCACAGTGACCCTGGTAATGCAGCAAACAAGGTCACCCTCTGTTTTTCTTAGTTGCAGATCCATTTAAACCATGATCGGGTGTTAATGTGATTCAATTTTGCATCATTAATGACAATAAACCACAATTATTTCAACAAACACTCCTCACCTATCACAATGGTGGCAGTAACATAATATGTTTAGCAGCAATAGTGGTGATGGACGAAGAGACCATAGTGGACTTCAACAAAGAGCCAGCAGGATTCTTGCCAATATTAGGAATTGGAGTAAATAGAGAAACATCAAGTGTAAGCTAGATATAGATTAGCTGGATGACCAGAGGTCTTCTGCCTGAAAAGTGCAATTTTAAATTCACTGGTCTAAGGCAGTGTAACTTAAATAACATTTCCAATAAGACAGAAGTATATGTAAATAATAGTTTACTTCATTTGGAAAAAATGCTCTGACAGTAAAACATTGAACTCGCTTCAAATGTCTAACAGTAAGACTGGACTTTGATTCAATTAAACCCAATTGGAACCAAAAAATCTCATTAAAGATGTGTATTTTCACCTGATTTTTCACTTCTGTGACATATCCATGTCTACGCCAATCAATGGTCTGAGGAATATCCCTTTTGTCTTGGTAATCGTGTGACTCTTCGTTGGGAGTTGGGGTCTGCAGGTTCCTTGGAATAAATCCATTCATGACTTGGTTGAATTCCTCACTGGTCTAAAGAGAGTAAAAGTTGAATAATGAGAGTGTTTCATCTATTTCCATGCTTATCTCACAGAAAGGATAACTTACATTTATATAATGCCTTTTGAAATGTTCCAATGTTCCAAGGTTTGTTTTTAGAGCCAATGAAATGCACTGGAATTGTAATCACTGTTATAGTTTAGGAAACATGGCAATCAAATTCCATGCGGCAAGCTCCCACAAAACAGCTATGTGCTGACAGCCTAATCGTTTGTCTTTAGAGAGATTTGTTGACAAATATTGACCAGGACGATACAGATGGCTTACCTGCTCATCTATGAAATGGTGCTACAGAATCTTTAGGTCTGCTCAGGGCAGTGTAGACAACAGTGTAGCACTCCCTGGCTCAAACACTGCCCCACCAATGCTATTCTCCTAAACAGCCTAGAAATCACTTTGCAAAGGCAGTAGAAGCATCAAGTTAATCATACGAATGTCAGATTACAGGAGGCCATTCAACTGTTTGTGTCCAAAAAGCTAGTCCTCTTCCCCAACCCTTCACCATGGCCCTACATTACTTTCTCTCTTTTCCTAATTGCCCCATTTCTTTTTGAAATCCATGTTTGAATCTATCTCCACTACGATCTCAGGCAAGTGCATTCCAGATTCTGACACTTTTCTTGATGTCACTTGCCAATCCCTTTATTGTGTCCTTTGGCCCTTCATCTTTCCATCCAATAGGGAACGGCTTCCCTTTATACCCCAACCATTTACAGCATTTGTCTCAAATCTTCTCGAAAGAGCACTACCCCAGCCTCATCAGAGTATCCTCATAACTGAATTATCTCATTCCTAGAACTATTTCTGTAAACCTTTTCAGCATTTCCTTTCTAAAGTACAGTGCCTAGGACTGAACATGGGTCATTTCTTATAATGATGGACGATGCTCCTTACTTGTTACAAGATTCACACTTGTGACCGTCAGTCAGACTGTAACCATTATTTGAAGGGTCTAGGCCCGAAACGTCAAGCTTTCCTGCTCCTATGATGCTGCTTGGCCTGCTGTGTTCATCCAGCCCCATACCTTGTTATCTCGGATTCTCCAGCATCTGCAGTACCTTTTATCTCTGTGACCATTATTTAGTTTGGGGATAAATTGGATGCTTCATTTGAAAGCTTTGGATATGTATGGAATATTGCCTCAGCAGCATTGCACACTGAGGGCCACTTTCAGCAGCAGATATGCAGACTCTCTCACACCAATAAGGAGATTGATATGACCATTGGAATTTCAAAAGTGAGTTTACAGGATATTGTCCTACCACCATCAATCAGTGTTAACATTGTGACTCTGGAGGCTGTTGAGAACTCCATATATCTCAACTGTCATCAACAATTCTCTGGCTTGATGCTGAAAGGAAAACTTATAGTTCCTTTCTTCAACCTGGATTTTGAAAAAGCTGCAACATTCCACTCTAATTAGGAGAAAGTGGAACGACCACAAACTGACGGAGGACACCAGATTGTGAGCATAGCAAGCTTTAGTCCTCAGCACCCTCATCTAAGATAGTGACTTCTAGACAACATGTCATTGAGCTTAACAAAAGGAGGACAGTCTGCACCTTCACTGTTGCAGATCTATCTTTGGCATCTCTTTGCAGAACAAGGTCACAAAATCAGCAGTTCTGGAGTGAGCTAATTCTATCAGCACTCATTGTTAAGCTAAAAACAACTGCATGGGCTCAGCCACTTGCATTAGATAAGGGTCATCTACCCAAGGACCTGGTGTAAAGCGAGTTGGCCGCATGTTCAAGATCTGGTGGATTCCCATATATCTGCTACAGAGTAGCAAGGGAATGAATTAGTCATTGACAGCTCCAGCCTCTAGGGAGCCACTGGAAGAGGAAGGGAAAGCCCAGTCTCCTGAGATGAAGGCACAAAGCAAATAAAGGCCAGGGAAAACTGCATCTTCTCAGCCTCATCTTCTGGAACAGTTGTGAGAGAGACTGCCATCCTTGCGCCAGGCCCTTGATTCACATTTGGCAGTACTTCACACAAAGTTGACAACCAAAGCACCAGACATTGTTTCATGCTCATAGGAGGAATTGTGACACAGTTTGAAAATAAAGAGGCCCTTAAAAATGAAGAAGTGGAGGAATTTCTTCTGTCAAGGAGTCATAATCACTGGAATTCTCTACCCCAGAGACCAGTGAAGTCTGGATCATGAAATATATTCAGGGTTGATTAGATGGATTTTTGATTTAGATTTTGTAGTAAGGTGGAGTTCAGGCCACAAATAGGTCATCTACGATCTTACTGAATAGTGGAACAAGATCAAACTGATGAATGGCCTCCTCCTGTTCCTCGTTAATGCCTTATGAAAGGGTGCCAGAGAAATTACTGTATACTGAACTCAGGTGATATTTCAAGGTTTAGGGGAATATGGCATAGTTGGTATTCTGAAAGGTGGAGTCGAACCAACTTTGTTAGACTAACCCTTCGTATCTGTTGAAACTTCATGTGTAGCCTGATTCCATACCATATGGGATTTGATCTTTAGCATCATTTAGAGGGAAATTCAGCTTGATTCATTGGAGCCATCCTAGCTGACCACGAACAAAAGAACTTAGATTGCATTTATGTAATCAGCAGATCAACAAATTCCCAGATAAGGCTAGAGCTTACAAAAATAATGGAGGGGCAAGACTTTGTATCATTTGAAACAAATATACTAGCACAAATAGAAATAAATAATTATAATCCAATACCCATTCCAGAGACACGGTTACAGGATTCCATAGAGACATTGAAATTAGGACCAGATGTAGGCCATTCAGCCATTTAAACCAGCTCCAGCATTCAATATGATCATGGCTGATTATCCAACTCCCTCCACTGTTCCCTCTTTCTTCCCATATCCTCTCATCCCTATAGCCCTAAGAACTATACAGTTGGTTCTGCTATAACACGTGTTCTGGCAACGTGAATTGGCTATAACGCGACTGACAAATAGGGAATGCTATTTCTAAAACGTGAACTTGTGATGGGTATAACATGATTCGATCGATGCACGGAGGAGAACACATTGACATTACGTGATCATTTCACAGGCTCTGTCCTGATTACAGCCAATGTTAGCACTCGTAGGGTCTCCGCACTGGCGTCATGTGATCATTTTGCAGACTTAGTTGTGAAGCGCTTTCTGTGAGAGGCACAGTACTCTGTGATTTTCATTCTTTTTTGCAAATTCTGCCATTTTATTTCATTATTAGATATGAATTAAGCATTTATTCAAACTATGCAATCCTTTCTGTTCGGCTTTTGAGCAATTTTGAGTGATATTTTTTGGTGCTCTGTCCCTAACCCTGCTTTTCCCATTGGCCCTGTTATTTCTATAGCGCGATGCTGCGCAGGAATGCAAATATTGCGTTAATGCAGAACTGACTGTGTGTAACTCCACTTTTAAAACATTCAATGTTTTGGCCTCAGCTGCTTTCTGTGACAGAGAATTCCACAGGCTCCCCACTCTCTGGGCGAAGAACTTTCTCCTGATCTTGGTCCTAAATGGCCTACCTGTATCTTTAAACTGTAAGATAATCATTGGTCCTTGAGAGGATGAGAAGGGGGATTTAATAACAGGAAATGACGAATTAGCTGAGGCATTGAACAGGTATCTTGTGTCAGTCTTCACAGTGGAGAACACAAAGAACTTGCCAGTAATTGATGGCAAAGAGACCTAAAGTAGGTGAGGACCCAGACATGATCATTAGCATGAAAGAGATAGTGTTGGGCAAGCTAATGGAGCTAAAGGTGGACAAGTCTCCTGGCCCAGATGGAATGCAACATAGGGTACTAAAAGAGGTGGCAGGAGCAATAGCAAATGCACTTGTGGTAATTTTCCAAAATTCGCTGGACTCTGGGGCAGTTCCAACAGATTGGAAAATAACCAATGTGACTCTTCAAAACAGGAGGTAGCTAAAAGATGGTGAATTATAGGCTGGTTGGCTCTACTTCCAGAGCAGGGAAAATGCTTGAATCTATCATCAAGGAAGAAATAGCGAGACATCTAGATAGCAATTGTCCCATTGGGCAGACGCAGCATGGGTTCATGAAAGGCTGGTCATGCTTGACTAATTTGCTGGAATTCCATGAAGTCATTACGAACGCAGTGGGCAATGGGGACCCAGTAGATGTGGTGTATCTGGATTTCCAAAAGGCTTTCAACAAGGTGTGGCACAAAAGGCTGCTGCATAAGATAAAGGTGCACGATGTTGCAGGCAATGTATTGGCATGGATCGAGGATTGGTTAACTAACAGGAAGCAAACAGTGCAGATAAATTAGTGCTTTTCTGGTTGGCGAACAGTGTCTAGTGGTGTGCCTCAGGGATCAGTGCTGGGACCACAATTGTTTACAGTTTACATAGCTGATTTGGAGTTGGGGACCACGTGTAATGTGTCAAAGTTTGCAGATGAAACTAAGATGAGTGGTAGATCAAAGTGTGCAGAGGACTCCGAAAGTTTGCAGAGGGATATAGATAGTTTAAGTGAGTGGGCAAAGGTCTGGCAGATGAAATTCAATGTTGATAAATGTGAAGTCATCCATTTTGGTGGGAATAGCAGTCAAAATGACTATTATTTGAACAGTAAAAAATTGCAGCATGCTGCTGTGCAGAGGGACCTGGGTGTCCTTGTGCATTAAATACAGAAGGATGGTTTCCAAGTACAACAGGTAATTGAGAAGGCAAATGGAATTTTGTCCTTCATTGCTAAAGGGATTGAGTTTAAAAGCAAGGAGGTTATGTTACAGCTGTATAGGGTGCTGGTGAGGCCACACCTGGAGTACTGCGTGCAGTTTTGGTCTCCTTACTTGAGGAAGGATGTACTGGCACTGGAGGGGGTGCAGAGGAGATTCACTCGGTTGATTCCGGAGTTGAGAGGGTTGGCTTATGAGGAGAGGCTGAATAGACTGGGATTATATTCATTGGAATTGAGAAGAATGAGGGGGAAACATATAAAATTATGAAGGGAATAGATAAGATAGAAGCAGGGAGGTTGCTTCCATTGGCAGGTAAAACTAGAACTAGAGGGCATAGCCTTAAAATGAGGGGGTGCAGATTTAGGGCTGAATTGAGGAGGAACCTCTTCACCCAAAGGGTTGTGAATCTGTGGAATTCCCTGCCCATTGAAGTAGTTGAAGCTTCCTCATTGAATGTCTTTAAAGCTAAGATAGATAATTTTTTGAACAGTAAAGGAATTAAGGGTTATGGTGAGAGGATGGGTAAGTGGAACTGAGGCAATGGAAAGATCAGCATTGATCTTATTGAATGGTGGATCAGGCTTGAAGGGCCAGATGGCCTACTCCTGCTCCTTGTTCCTATGATTTAACGTTCTTTAGACCCCTGGTTTTAGACCACCTGGTTGTTGGGAACAACCATTCTGCAGTTAACCTGTCCAGTCCTGTTACAATTTTATGGGTTTCTATAAGATTTACGTTCATTCTTCTAAACTCCAGTGAATAAACACATAACCGATCCAGTTTCTCACCATATGTCAGTCCTGCCATCCCAGGAATCTGTCTGGTAAATCTTTGTTGCACTCCCTCCATCACCAGAACATCCTTTCTCAGATATGGAAATCAAAACTACACACAGTACTCCAGGTGTAGTCTCACCAAGACCCTGTACAATTGCAACATGACATTGGGATCTGAATCTTGAACGGTAATGATATTTCAGAAGGGCAAAAAGCGAGGCAAAGTTGGAAGCATGGCTTTATTAATTAATTATAATATTAACACAATAGAGAGATGCCTATGTCCAGGAAACCAGTATGTAGAAGTTGTTTGGGTGGGGATGAGAAATGATAAAGGTAAGAAGTCATTCATGTGAGTGGTACACAGGCCCCCAGGCAATAACCACAATTAGCTGGAGCATAAAGGAAGAAATAATGGTAGCCTGTCAGAAAGACAAGATGATAATGAAGGCAGATTTAATCTACATACAGATTGGGAAAATCAGAACTTGCTGGAAAAGCTCAGCAGGTCTGACAACATCTGTGAAGAAGCAATCAGAGTTAACATTCCTGAAGAACTGAGGAAGGGTCACTGGACCCAAATGTTAATTCTGATTTTTTTTTGACAGATGCTGCTAGACCTGCTGAGCTTTTCCAGCGACTTTGTTTTTGTTCCTGATTTACAGCATCTACAGTTCTTTATTTGGAAAAATTAATTGCTTTGTAGTAGCCAAACTGAGAAGTACATAGAATCCCTACAGTGTGGAAACAGGCCCTTTGGCCCAGCAAGTCCACACTGAATCTCAGAGCATCCCACCCAGACCCATCCCCCTAATCACTACAGGCAATTTAGCATAGCCAATCCACCTAACCTGCACACCTTTGGACTGTGGGAGGAAATCAGAGCACCCAGAGGAAACCCACACAGACACAAGGAGAATGCGCAAACTCCACACGGTTGCCTGAGGCTGGAATTGAACCCAGGTCCCTAGTGCTGTGAGGCAGCAGTGCTAGCCACCGTGCCACTGTGCCACCCCAATATTTTCAGTGTAGAGTCTTTCAGTAGTACATCCGGAGCTAACCAGAGAGCAGGCTATACTGTACCTGGTATTGTACGATGAGATAGGATTAATTAATGGTTTCATAGTGAAAGTGCCCGAGGTGTTACTGATCATAATATCATTGAATTTTAAATTCACTTTGAGGGAGAATCCAAGACAAGCATTTTGAATTATATGAGAATATAGAACCAGGAGTTGCTGTTTAAATAAAAAGGTCGCCAATTTAAGACAGATGTGTATTTTCTTTCCTGAGAGATTGGTCATGTGATTTTGGAACTCTCTTCCTCAATAGGTAGTGGAAGCAGAGACATTGAATATTTCTCAGGCTGGAATAGATAGATTATTAATTAGCATGGGGGGGTGCATTCACCTCAGGGTTATTGGGGCTAGATGGGTAGGAACATAAACATAACGCAAGAACATAAGAACTAGCAGCAGGAGTAGGCCATCCGGCCCCTCGAGCCTGCCCAGCCATTCAATAAGATCATGGCTGATCTTTTTGAGACTCAGCTCCACTTACCCACCCGCACACCATAACCCTGAACTCCTTTACTGTTCAAAAATTTATCCAGCCTTGCCTTAAACTCATTCAGCGAGGTAGCTTCAATCGCTTCACCGGGCAGGGAATTCCACAGATTCACAACCCTTTTGGTGAAGAAGTTCCTCTTGACCTCAGTCCTACATCCACTTCCCTTTATTCTGAGGCGATGCCCCCTAGTCCTAGTTTCACCTGCTAGTGAAAACAACCTCCCTGCCTCCACCTTATCTATTCCCTTCATAATCTTATATGTTTTTATAAAATCTCCCCTCATTCTTCTGAATTCCAATGAGTATAATCCCAGCCTACTCGGTCTGTCCTCATAATCCAACCCTCTCAACTCTGGAATCGACCGAGTGAATCTCCTATACATCCCCTCCAGTGCTAGTATATCCCTTCTCAAGTAAGGAGACCAAAACTGCACACAGTACTCCAGGTGTGGCCTCACCAGGACCCTATACAGCTGCAGCATAGCCTCCCTGTTTTTACACTCCATCCCTCTACCAATGACAGACAAAATTCCATTTGCCTTTTTAATTACCTGCTGCACCTGCAATCCTACTTTTAGCAATTCAAGCACAAGGACACCTAAGTCCCTCCGCACAGCAGCGTGCTGCAATTCTTTTACCATTTAAAACATAGTCCATTTTGCTGTTATTCCTACCAAAATGGATGACCTCACACTTATCAACATTGTACTCCATCTGCCAGACCTTTGCCCACTCACTTAGACTATCTATATCCCTCTGTAGACTTTCAGTGTCTTCTGCACACTTTGCTCTACCACTCACCTTAGTGTCATCTGCAAATTTTGACACACCGCACTTAGTCCCCAACGCCAAACCATCTATGTAAATTGTAAACAATTGCGGACCCAACACTGATCCCTGAGGCAAACCACTAGCCACTGACCGCCAACCAGAAAAACATCCATTTACTCCTACTGTTTGCTTTCTACTGGTCAACCAATCCTCTATCCATGCCAATACATTACCTGTAATACCATGCAACTTTATCTTATGTAGCAGCCTTCGGTGTGGCACCTTGTCAAATGCCTTCTGGAAATCCAGATACACTACATCCACAGGTTCCCCATTGTCCACCATGCAAGTAATGTCCTCAAAGAAGTCCACCAAATTAGTTAAACATGACCTACCCTTCATGAACCCATGCTGGGTGTTCCCAATGGGAGAATTTGTATTCAGATGTCTTGCTATTTCTTCCTTAATGATAGATTCAAGCATTTTCCCCACTACCAAAGTTAAGCTAACTGGCCTATAGTTACCTGCTTTTTGTCTACTTCCTTTTTTAAACAGTGGCGTCACATTGGCTGTTTTCCAATCTGTGGGAACCACCCCAGAGTCCAGTGAATTTTGGTAAATAATTACTAGTGCATATGTTATTTCCCCCATCACCTCTTTTAGTCCCCTGGAATGTAAGGGTACGGAGGGGAAGTAATCAGATCAATCTTGATCTTATGGAGTAGTGGAACAGGCTTAGGGGGCCAGCTGCCTTATTTAGCACCTTATTTGTATGTTTGTATGTGATTTTATATCAACCCCTTAGCACACCAGTCTGGTGCCTCAGTGGTTAGCAGTGCCGTCTCAATGCCAGTTCCCAGGTTCAATTCCAGCCTTGGGCGGCTGACTACACAGAGTTTGCACATTCTCCTTGTGTCTGTGTGGGTAGAAACCCGATGCTGTAGTTCCTTCTCACATCCAAAGATGTGCAGGTTAAGTGGTTTGGCCATGCTAATTTGTCCAGGGATGTGCGGGATAGCCATGGGAAACGCGAGGTGGGTCTGAATGGAATGCTCTTTGAAGAGTCGGGTGGACTCAAAGGGCTGAATGGACTGTTTCCACACTATAGGGGTCTATGATTCTATCCCAGCCAGTGAATAACTTTCAAGTATATTCCTGTTGTTTGGTAGATAATAGCAGCAGCCATTTTGAGGAAATTGTTGCACTCAACAAGTTCACCGAAACAAAAACAAACAAATGACTGACCAGCTACTTTGCTTTTGATGGTGCTACTTGATAGAAGAATGTTGACCAGCTCACGGGGAGAACTTTCCGTTCTTCTTTGAAAAGAGCAGTGAAATGGACTGAGTGGATGACGGGGTTTAATGCCTAAGCCAGTAATTAGAACCTTGCATTTCCTGAGTGGGCTTGAGCTCACAGGCCTCTGTATGAAAAAGTACTACAAGCCAGAAAGTCCATTGAGACTGACTGAAATAGCTGCTTTGGATTTGATACTGACCATATCACCAAAGTGATTCATCTCCATACGAAATGTGTGTTTGCCCATTGCTTGCTCCAGGTTATGTTGTTTGATTTTTTGCAGATTCTTCTCCCATGTTATTCTCCTCCAATTTTCTTCATTCTAAAAGCAGAAGAGAAAAAATATACTTTTATAACCAAAGAATCCTGGAAACTTGACAAGGATAATAGATCTGACGCAGCACATAAACAACTGGGAGTGATCAGAAGCTAGCCAGCTGGTTGAAGCACTCAGAGTGCAGCTTAATTAATTGTTGGTTTGAAATAACTGTGAAATTAATAAAGAACTGTGAAATTAGTAAATAGAAATTTAATAGAAATGCGTTACAGCTGCCACATTTGTATAGAGGATAGTGAGAGCTCTCGATAGCATAACTTAGGAGAAACCCTTTCTGTCAGAAGACCCACAGGAACAAACTATTTAATACTACAGTCTGTACTGCTGCAGGTATTTCTGCTATAATGCATGTTTTGTTAACGCAAATTGGCTGTAACACTATTGTTGAATAGTGGACGCTGTTTGGAAAAGCACAAACTTTCTACTGTACAGTATAATGATTTTCTTATGGCAATTTCCCTATAATGCGATTTTCTAAAGATAATTTCTATAGCACGATTTTCTATAGCTGAGATCATACAAGAACGCAACTATCGCATTATAGGAGAAATACCTGTATTCAATTTGTGACCTAACTCCATATACACTATCTCCCTCAACTTGTTAAAAAAAACTACCAAACTAAGATTCAAAATTAGCAACAGACCTAGCATTAAGTTTTATTTCCGGAAGAGAGTTACAAACTTCTACAACCCTTTGGTGAAGGGTTTCCTTATTTGACCCTTGAGATGGACTGTAATATTTAAACTATGGCCCATTGTTCTAGTCTCGTAACTGACAGAAATTCTTTCTCTATTTACCCTGACAATTCCTCGAAATATCTGGTATCATTCTCGTAATCTAAACTGCACTTCCTGCAAGGCTGTTATATGCTTCCTGAACTATGATGTCCAAAACTGCTCACAGTACTCCAGATCTATATAGGGCTTTGTATAGCTGTTGAACAGCTTCAATGCCTTGTATTCTAGCCCTCTGTACTCGAGCTAGTTTTCAGATTTTGTTCATCAATTTACCTGGACCCCTGAGTATTTGTGGATTTTCAAAGTGTAGACAGTGCAGTGTCTTCTTCTTGTCTAAAATTAAAGGCCTTATCTTTGCCTGCATTGAAATCCATTTGCCTATTCACTCAAAATCTATGAATATCTTTCTACTTTTAATCTTCCATTTATACCGTGTGCAGTCTATTTTTGTATCATTGGTAAACATGAAGATGTTGCTTTCTGTCCCTACTGCTAGTTTGTTAATGAATATGCTGATTAATTGAGTCCCTAACACAGATCCTTGTGACCCTGCCAGTTTGGGTACTTGCCAGGGGTCACAACACTTTATTTCTTGAAATTTTCTCGAGCTACTGTTTCTTTTTCAGGGCTACTTTACATTCTTGCTAACCCCTTCAATTGGTGAGATGCAGTTGCACACGGGCGAATTTTCCAATATCTTGACAAAGTGTTATTCCAGAAGCTGTCCTGCTATGGTGAATAGTGACTTTTCTCACACACTCATCTACTGCTGAGCTCATTATTGATGTCTCAGGGTTTCGCAGTGAGTGACCTTCCCGCACAATTCAGCAGTCAGCTGAGGTAAAAGGACCTTGCACTGTTCATTCCACAGGCAATATATTTGAACCCCAGCTGCATGCCATTTTCAATGCTGCAAACCAGGAACTGCCTTTCTTCATCAGCTGATGCAACAATTTTCTCTGGAGATGTCCCAGAGAGGGAATCTGGAATTCCGTTTTAAAGAGAGGGACCCCGAGGTGCTGGTAGAGTGATGGTGGGCAGGAGGGCTAAACTCCTTGCTGGAAACAAAAATGCTGGCGATCACAGCGGGTCAGGCAGCATCCATGGAGAGAGAGCAAGCTAACGTTTTGAGTCTAGGTGATTCTTCATCTTAGCTGACTTGATGTGTGGGAGGGGGCAGCATTTATGCAGTAGTGGGGGGGGGGGTGGGGGGAAACGGGGTTAGAGTGCTTGGGGAGAAAGGCTGCTGATAGTGCAGATTAAGTGATCGGAATGTGAGAATGGCAGAACAATAGCCAAACTCTTTCCTGTGCACTGACAACAAAGGCACAGCACCAGACTGAGCCAGCCGGAACTGAGATAACAGCCCCAGCCATCTGTATCATCTGTCCAAAGAAGTGCAGGCTGGGTAGATTAGCAGGGTTACAGGGATAGGGTAAGGTGGTGGGTCTGGGTGGGATGCTGTTCAAAGAGCCGGGATGGACTTTATGGGCCAAATGGCCTGCTTCCACACTGTAGGGGATACAATGACTCTATGATTTGTACCATCTTTTGCATCCTGTAAGGCTAAGTGCCACCATTTTCTTTCTGCTACCCAACTCTAACACTGCCTGTGCATACACCTCTCCCAGTAACACATAATCTACCACTCTTTTCATCTTCCACAACTACTAGCTACTCTATTTTGGAGAAGAGCCATAATGTCTCGATGAATTTTCTCACTATGTTGTAGCAAGGTACCCTGTTGCCTTTATTTAGATAATGTTGGTTTGGTAGAAAAAACGAATAGAAAGTTTTATGATAACAAAATACGAACTAATATAGGAATAAGTCATTCAACCTCTCAAGCCTTTTCTACAATTCAATAAGATCTGTCTCTCAACCCCATTAACCCACCTTTGGTGGTGTTAGCTGAGGGATAAATATTGGCACTAGGGAAAATATTCTTGTTCATATCTATTGCTGTTTGTGGGAGCTTTCTGTGGGCTATGTGATTGCCACATTATAATAATCAATCCCCTTCAATACCGTTTCATTGGCTGGAAAGTACTGTAAGATATAAGATATATTTCCTCCTTCTGTTTCATTAAACAATGCCATTTAACTCATATGTGATGTCTCACTCCATACATTCCAACAGTGCAATGGAAAGTGTTTGGAATCCATAAATATTTTGTTGACTAGTTGAGGTTTTCATTTTATTTTAGGAAAGGAAGAACACAAGTCAAATATTGGTTCCCTTTCCAACTTGGATGCCTCCTGTGTTTTCTGTTTCTTACCTTTTCATACTGTTTCCCATGAAGTAACGTCCACTTCATCCAACTTTCATCCAATGCAGGGTCACGGGTGAATGAGGAGACTTCAGCCAGAATCCAAGTCATCAGAATCAGAAAGGTCTTCATCATCAATTTTGGAAGGGGTGATACCAGCTGTTAGACATCATTAAGGTTCATCATTATTCCTGAGCAGTATATACCCTTCATATTTATTCAAACCAATTCCACTGACTCCCTGATTCTAAGGCTCATCCATTGCATTTATTGTATGTATATGAACTAAGTAGTTAACCACTTGATAACTCACTAAGAGTGAACAGGTCACATTCTAGTCAGTGGTCTCAAAGCTGAAGGCCTGGCAATTATAATCAAGAAAACTTAAGAGGCCAGAATTACAGGAGCGCTGATATCTTGGAAGATTGCGCCATGAATTTGCTCGAAGTGGAGTGCACAATCAAATGAAGGTAATAAGATTCTGCAAAAAATAAAAATCATCAATAAGCTCAAAGCTGTGAAGATTCAGGTTGAACTGAAATTGAATATTACCTCTAGACTTGTCTATTCCATAGCAGTAGTGATTAGATTGTGAGGGCTGAGCAGATTCCAGAAATAGAGATGTAGTGATTGTAACAAGGTCAGCCAGGTGGACCTCATAGAATATGAGTTCCCTGATTGAGGCTGTTAATCTGGTCCAATCAGGGAGCCCTGGCTGACAGATATAAACAGGAGTGTCAGAGGTTCTGTTCACTCTGAGAGCTGGCTCAGAGGAGCCAGACCAGCGTCAAAGACTCTCCACGTGTAAATAAAGGGTGACTTGGTGACAGGATACCAGCCTCTAGAGTTATCTCAAGAGAGGAGTGATATCATGAAGTGATCTGAAAACGTGGATGAAAATTTTAATATTTGGACACATAATTGGTGCAAATGGAGGTTAATAAGGGTAGGAGTGATAGTTGAATGGGACTTGGCATGCGTAAGGACTTGGACACCAGGTTTTTGATTCACCGTTAGTTAGTCTGACCACTAGTGCTGTGGAATAGTCAAGTCTAGAGGTAGTATTCAATTTGAGTTCAACCTAAATCTTCACGGCTTTAAGCTTATCTATGACTTTTCTTCAGTGGAATCTTACTGAATACTTTCATTTGATTGTGCACTTCATTTCAAGCATAAAACCTTTTGTTAAAGCTTTTGGTTATTTGACACAATATCTCTCTCGGTGGCTCAGAGTCAAATTTGGGTATTATGATGCTCTTGTAAAACCCCATTCTGGGTTTATTTTGTAGTTATGTTTGGAGACTTATAACGAGTTTATGTAAATGAGTCAAATAGTGAACTGATCCGAAAGAGAAGACCACTAAACTACCAGACTCTATGGCTTTTATAAAATTCCTTCTCAGAATGTGGCATTCACTGAATAGGTCAGAATGTAATCATTGTTCTTTAGAAGGTCATTGTAAGATGAAATTCTTTGGAATTGTAACACTAAATATGGTAAGTTTGAAGGAAGATTGAAGTAAAAGACCCTTGGGTAATTACAGCACCAGGACAGAATAAGTGAGGTCTTATTTTACAATTGAACCATTGCACTTAAAGAGTCACATGAGATCAATGAAACAGTGCAGTTTGCAGCTTTGGCCTCTGCCTTGCTTTGCAACACTAACAGTGGGTGGAGTAACAGTGGTTGTGGGTTTGGTGACATTTACAATGTAATCAGATGGTTTTCCATGAAGTGACATTTTCATGTCCATCAGGTTTTTGTTGAGAAATCTAAAAAGTCCAAAGCAAAGCATTTTATAAAAATTGAAGAAAACAGGAAAAATCTAAGTGAATCAAGAAAATGGTAAATGTTTCTCTGTTTTTGGGTGAAGTGTTGGTAAATTATATGAGCAATGGAAGGTCGAGAAAGAAGAAAAGACGATGTTTGAAAACGCATCACAACTAATGAAATGTATTGAATGTTTTAATGGTGGAGAGTATGGAAACAAATTTGTTCAAACTCCGACAAACGGAGTTTTAGTCAGCAACAAAATCAAGGCTTACGGAGAAAGGCAAGAAAATGGAAATAAGGATTATCAGAAGACCAAAGAGTTATGGATGCTGGAACAAAATCAGAAATTGCTGGAAAAACTCAACAGACCTGGTAGTATCTGTGGAGACAAAGCAGAATTAACATTTCAAGTCCAGTGTCAGCTGTGATCTCATTGAAAGGTGGAATAGAATCAATGAGCTGAATGGCCTACCTACTTCTCATGCATCTTATGATCTTACAGAAGCAAGGCAACTGTTTTTAGGGGTAATTATTGAAGAATAAACATTTGCACCAGGCCACCACCTCTACTCTTGAACACATTGCTGTAGAATTGCTGGTCGAATCTGAGGCAGATAGGATTTTTCTTTAACATTTTACCCAGGAGGCAGCATATCTGACAATACAGTATTCTCTGAAGTGTCAGCCTACATTATGCAAGTGAGGCTTGAATCCTCAACACTTTGCTTCAGAGGTAAGCCATGGTGGCTCAGTGGTTAGCACTGCTGCCTCACGGCGCCAGGTTCAATTCTAATCTTGGTCAACCGTTTGTGTGGAGTTTGCACATTCTCACTTTGTCTGTGCAGGTTTCCTCTGGGTACTCCAGTTTTCTGCACAGTCCGAAGACATGCAGGCTAGGTGGATTAGCCATGGGAAATGCAAGGTTAAAGTAATGGGGTGGATCTGGATGGGATGCTCTTTGGATGGTCAGTTTGGACTCAATGGGCTGAATGACCTGCTTCCACACTGCAGGGATTCTATGTAAGAGTGTTTGCACTGAGAATGAGCAGACACTTAGGAGAAACAAAGACCTTCTGTACTATCTTCACCTGTAGCTACTTTTAACCAGTTTTCTTTCAAAGTGAAAACAGGAAGAAAAGCTACTTCTTAGAACCAAACCCAACAGCAACATACAACATGGAAGTATCAAAGATTTCCCTACAGACAGCTGAACTACTCGAAGAATCCACCAACAAAGTAATATATACATAAATTGCTTTAAACAGAGCACAGATGTTTCAGAGAGTTGTGGAGCTGGAGAAGATTACAGTGATAAGAAGTGTAAGGTCTTGAAGACATTTGAAAACGAGGCTGAGAGTTTTAAAATCTCCGGCACTGTTCACCCAGTAACCAATGTAGATCAGCAAGCACGGAAGTAGTGCAGGAATGAGACTTGGGTCAAATAGCGACATGGATAGCACAGCTTAGGATGACCTCTGGTTTAACGAGGATATAATTTGTGAGATTTGCCAGGAATGTGTTAGTATAGAGATAATGAAGGTGTGAGGACTGGCAGCAGATGAGTTAAGGCAGGGTGAAGGGAAGATAGTAGGCTTCTTAATGGGGCAGATATACAGTGAGAGGTTTATCTGGAGGCTAAAGATGTTATGAAGTTTGAAAACTATCTGGTTCAGCCTCAGGCACAGAGATGAATGGAATCGGGGTTAAGGAATAGGATTTGTTGGGATTGAAGACAATGGTGTTGACTTCCTCAACATTTGATCAGTGAAAATTCTTCCTCATCTGGCACTTAATGTCAGGAAAGCAGTGTGATCACAGAGACATTGGAGGAATCAAAGAAGGATCCACTGTCCTACAAAAAAGATGGGTAACCAATGTTCGTAGGGTTCAAATGCAATTGTTAATCAAATCCGTTAATCCAGGTTAGTCTTGATCACATTATCAGGGATAAAACTGGTTTTGATCATCTCTCCAGATTATGATCAAAACTATTTGAAAGAATTACCCTGAAAACATTTTTCTTATCTTAGTTTAATATTATGCCAAGTTATGACAAATAAGTTTACCCCTTTATGATCTATTTGTTAAATGTGAAACTAAATGTGTTTACATTCAGCCTTAATTAACACATACCATACTTCTGTTTCTTGGAAAGCATCATTCTCTGCTATTTAATTGACATTTGTCTGCCATAACTTACATTCTGTATCTTAGTTGCAATGCTAGTTCACAAAAAACCTACTTTAAACCTTATGTTCAATACTCCTACATTTTTACTGTACATACCATGCTTTGATCAGTAGCACTCTTGTGTCTGAGCCAGAAGGTTTTATGTTCATAGATCATAAATCCAAATTGATAATTCAATGCAATACGTTTGAAATATTGAACTTTAGGAGTTCTTGTCCCTTAGACACGACATCAAACCAAGATCTCATCTACTGTCTCAGTTATATGTAATAGATCCCAAGACATATTGTAAAGAAGAACAGCAAAATTCTTCCCTGTGTTCTGGCCAATATTTATTGATACACCATTAAATCAGACGCGTCATTGTCACACTGCTGTTCATAGGACTTTGTTGAGTAAGTTTCTGTTTCTACATTATAGCAGTGACTACATCTCAGAAGTCTTGGCTACAAACAGACATTGTGAAAAGCTGTATATTTCCAGTGCCAATTTTAGAAAGAAATGAAACAAAGACAAGTTACAGCAACCTGAAATTCAAAATTTTATCTTAAAATCTTGGAAAAGGATAGATCGCAAAAGGAAAAATAAATGTAATTCAGAAGTATAGAGAGAGAAGCAGAAGTATTATAACCAACCTTGCTATGATCTTGTCTGTTGTGAATTGCAACTCAAAGTGCTTTACACTTCCTGAAACTTACAGATATCTACATCTAACTGGTAAAATGACTAATTAAGTTCCTGGTGTTAATTCAACATCACTACCTTCTCGTGTACACTGCTACATTCTCACAGTTTACCAGCTTCACAAAGCCCCATTTCATATGTGCATGCAATTATAAAATCAAAAATGCTGGTTCAGTTAATTTATTTTTTGCTGTTTGAGCCTATCTGCTGCAATCACTAAGATGAGTGCAAACAGTGCCGAGGCCTGCGATGCTTTCCTAATTTACACTCAAAAACCACAGTGATGAGATGCAGCCTGGGTCTGCACCAATAGCACACCGAGCTCCTTTAACACCATGGCATCCCCACTGCCGATGGATCTAGATAAATTAGTAACTTGGTTAAAGATGCACAGACTCTTTTTTTTAACACCTTGTAACATTTGGAGTAGCCCAGGCCTCAGAAAAACATAGAGCTAGTTAATACAGTCAAAATACCTTTAGAAAATACTTTGTATCCCTGAGTTAGTGAGAAAAAGGTCAGTCAGTGCCCCCCATCTGTCTACACTAACCACCAGCCTGTGCTGGAAGGTGGAAGACGATATGAAATAAGAACTTGCTGGGCATCAGTGATGGCCACAGTTGAAAAAAGGCAGGAGCATTTGTCTGCTTTGGAATCGATAGATTATTAGCTTGTGGAGGCTGCTCTTCAAGGGGTTCTTATTAATAAGCAATAGAGCTTCATGTGGTAATATGAGCCAATATTTTGCAGTTACAATTGTGAAAGATGCTACTTATAGCACTGCAGAAGCTCCCAAGTGTGACTCCAAGACTTCAAGAGCATGTAAACTGTGTTAATGATGTGGTTTAACAACATGCTGGGCAGTAAGATCAGGAGAGTTTTGTGGTCAGCCACAACTGCATTAGCTGCAGAGCAACAGCCTGTTCTTTTAAAAGACTGGGCGCACGAGTTCTCTCCAATAGCTGTACTTTGTAGCAAATATCCATCTTGCTTTGCGGGAGCAAATATCCATCTTGCTTTGCGGGATTCCAGAAGAAGGCTTATTCTATACTAATAAGCTTGTGCAGATACCAGCATTGTCGATTCTGTGTTCCTTAGACCATCATAAGACCACTTTAGATCTCTGTACACAGAGACTCCACTGTAGACATCCACGGGGTTGTCACCTGCTCTGTTGTGTACTACAGGTTTGTGATGATTTTCTGCATTTCTGCAAGGATGTTAGGAATAGACCTCCACGCTAGTTTTATCAACATTCTCAAAGGCCTGGAGTTTGCGTTGTGAAGTGATGATGCTCAGAGCTGATCTTCAAGAATGTTGACCACAACTAATTGGTGATCCTTTTGGCATGTTTATCACCCATACTGACATTGATTTGGTGCAAAGTCCTGACGCCCAGAAATGCTGATACTATCAAAACCTCCTGGACATGAGTCATTATGCTTTAAAACTCCTGTTACCTGATCAATGTAATAATGCAGATAAACAGCAACTAGTATTAATGCTAATCATTAGCTGTAACATATAAAGGGCTGCAGGAAAGGGAAATATCAAGCATTGATGATATTTAGAATACATATTTATATCTAAAGGCTATCAGGAATTACCGGGAGAGTTTGAACAATTTGGACACTCTCTAGATTGTCAGATAACAAGGTGTAGAGCTGGATGAACACAGCAGGCCAAGCAGCATCAGAGGAACAAGTAGGCTGACGAGAGACTAGGCCCGAAACGTCAGCTTTCCTACTCCTCTGATGCTGCTTGGCCTGCTGTGTTCAACCAGCTCTACACCTTGTTATCTCAGATTCTCCGGCGTCTGTAGTTCCTACTATCTCTGAAACACTCTCTAGATTGTGGCTGTTTGGAATGAATACCAACAGTTTAATGTGTGCGGTAAAATTCCTGTGGTTTTTAGTGGCGATCGAGTGACTTTGGAGAAATTGCTTTCAAGGAGGTAAGAGATGTTTAATTGTTTTAAAAATCTAGCTTTGAGTTGACTAGAAGCTCCTATGGTAATGGTCGCGTGGCAACCCTCTCTGGACTTAGTGCTCTGTTTTACAGATCTAAGAAGGAGCCCCAAATTCTCTCTCCTGAAATCCTGTTTCTTAGAAGTCTCTAGGATTCTGATAGATTTTTAAAATATTAATATTCCTGTCTGCCTGGTAAAGCCTGAAGTACAAAGAGGAAGCAACTGACCATTTTGGCAACTGAATCCGCAAGTTTACGCCAATGGTGTGACAGCTAGACTAGTGAGACTGGGTCGTAAGCACGCTGCTCCTGTAGCAGACATTACAATAATGCCATGTAGAGGCAGCCAACCTCTCATCAAGAAGTCACCAGGTCATTGCTCAATCCACTGCTGAGAGAGGCCTGAGATTGCCAGGTGATGTCTTGCAGATCTCAGTGTAGACAGTGGGGCATCTTCCCTCAAGAGGAGCAGCTTCCAAGAAGCACAAAGCCTCGCAGGCTTCAAGAGACCATGGTAGAGGATGTGAGTGCCAGAATCACAGAACCTAGGGCAACACTGCATGGCCAGAAGAAATTCAGTGATTTGACTGATTTTGGGCTCTGGGTAATTCTGATCTATGCTGGAGTAATGGCTGTCCATTACTTCCACATCCTGTTAACAGTTGCATCACTTGACTGAATGGAGCTGCACTTGTTTTCATAGTAACTACCTCTGAAAAAAAGGCAACTGGTCACTAGTAAGAAACAATTGTAAAATATAAGCTTCCAGAAAAGTTTACCTTTATTTCTGTCCTACATTTCCCCCCTCAGTTATCTTCTGGTCTGCATCTTCTGTTTACAGAATTTTTATTTAATCATTCACAAGAGTTGGGCATCACTGACCAGCTGATTGCCCATCCCTAGTTGCCCTTGAGAAGCTGGTGGTGAGCTGCCTTACTTCCTGTTATCAAGTTTGTTGACTTTTCTATTGTTATGACTAGGGGAATCAGTTTGGCTATTTTCAACCCCCTTTCAGCCTGTCACACAAAACATTTTTTATTTCTTTTTGGCATGCAGCTATCACACCACAATTCAAGTATTTCTAACTCGTGTTAGAACGAAGGAGTCAAATTGCAAGGTATTGGAGTGAAGAATCTTTGCAGAAAGAAGAATTTTCCTACCTACCATCCTGGGAAAACAATAGAAATCACAAAATTGATCTCCAACACAAACGCAGCTTAAAAAGAATAGGGAATGATGCTTAGTACAGCAGGAACATAAAGTCAATTGCAGTTTAAAGTTCTTAGAACTTTTTTTAAAAATTAACCTATTTTTCTCCTAATCAACCTATTCAGAGATGTTGTTACACACCTCAGGAGCAGGTTGGACTTGAACCTGGGCCTCCCTGTGCAGGGGGTAGGAACACTACCACTGTGCCCCAAGAAGACCCTCCTTGAGTTGTGAGAATGTCCTGAGTCCCATCTTCTTTTATTTCTTCTGCAATGGTGACGTTTGCAAATATCCTTGTGTTTTTGATGAATGGTTGCTTTTCCACTGGACGTTGACGTTGGAATTGACAGAGATGGGTAAAAGGAGTGTGCTTGCCAGTTACAGTTCACAAATTCAATTTTCCTTGTCACTGCTTTGCTGCTTAATAAACATTTGTTGACATATATAATTCAGTACATATTCTGGAGTCTAGTTCCAAAAATGGAACAGAAGGGTGTGAATCAAATTAACTAGGGGAAATAGATCAGTGTTTCAATCCCCTTTCCAAGAATGTTAATTGCAACTCAGTGCAATCATTGTTTACTGATCATTTCATGACCCTGGTGCTACGTGGTTAGATGATCACAGCAGCATTTGGCCTTCTATTGAAAAGTCACTTTGGTCTAGCTATTAAAATCGGATGATGGTAGTTGATTATTGACGGCCTTCTTTGTACTAAAAGTGTTATGAATGTCAATGTCTACATTTCAAATGGAAAATGCATTAAACCCTGCCATACTGTATTTATACCCAGAGATGGTGCTGTAGAACCTGAGTTCTGATGCAGAGAAATCCCTGTTTTACAATCAACTCTGATTCCCAAAATGCAGAAACTTTGCTGATTCACTGCATGTAATACTGTTAAAAGACAAAGTATTACAAAATTGAGGACGCATAACCTTAATCACGTTTTAGCTGAAGACTGTACTTGGACTCAATTCCCCATGGGGGAGGCACTGAGCTAATGGTGTTATTGCTGGACTGTTATTCTAGAAAATCAGGGAATGTTCTGGGGAGCTTGGTTCAAATCCTGTCGTGGAATTTGAATTCAATGAAAATCTGGAATTTGCAGTCTAATGATTCTTGGTCACATTATCGATTTCCATGGGGAAGAAAAAGCTATGTGATTCACCCTTTAGGGAAGGAAACTGCCATCCTTACCTGTCCTGGCCTACATGTGACTCCAAACCCACAGTAATGTGATTGACTGTCAACTGTCTTCTGGGCAAGGGATCGGTGATAAAATGTTGGCCCAGCCAGCAACATCATCTTCATGTGAATGAATATGAAAGAAAGTCTGATTTGTTATGAAAGGTCATGAACATACTGCCTCTTGAGACCATGCTTTTGTGTCCACATTTACCGTGGTGAGTTGCTGTATCAATGGGTGTACCTTGAGCATGCAAGCAATAGAGAGAAAGTTGGGAAAAATGCAGCAAAAATGAACCATCAGGTTCCTGATGTTGAGAAAGGAATTTCTGATATACCCCCTTAAGGTTTAAATGGCAAGTTCAGAGGTTCACAACTTTATTTCCATGCATTCGTATTTAATTATTAGCTAATCTCACTTTATTTCTATGCAGCTCCCAATTCTCCCAGCTTCTGCGAGAAGCTGGATGGTGTTAAATCCTGGTGCGGAGGTCAGAGTCATTGCTGGGTAGTCACTGCCCACTATCTGCACCTCTGGGCCTTCATCCCACTCCACCATCACTACCATTTCCCTGTACGTTCCATGGACAATGTCCTCGTCCAGCCTCCATCTACAAAATTAGGTTTCACCAAACCACTAGCCTCACAGCGTCGCTGAGGCTGCTTTCAGACGAACTCACATATCAAGCCTGCCTTTCAAAACTTCATTTTAGAGCTCAGGGACTTCCATGCTTCTGCTAATTCATTTTACACGCAGTGATATAGGCACAGGGACCTACACAGGGTGCGTTTTATTGCTATTAGCTTATTTTCTTAGTGCTCACTGCGTTTACTTTGAGGCTGCTAGCCTGTATGTGTTGCCTTTAGTGCCAAGAGAAAGGCTTGTCACAATTCACTAAACAGTCAAGGGGTTGATACATTGTTGTACGGCATCTTTCCAAATCAGTGACAGGCCTACAGCATGTGCTAGCAGCAGACATAGCAACCTGTGCTCTACTCAAATGACCATGCCTGAAAATCAAAGGGAACCATATCTCAGTGCAGTGAAGGGGGGTTACATTCAGCAGGGTGTGCTGCCACATTCAGTCAAGGAGTTCATCCAATTTCTGCCCAGTGGATTGGCCATGATCAGTCAGTCTAACCAGAATCCAGTTCTAGGGACTAGGCCACAATCAGTCCTACAGATCAAGATCAACCAGTTTGGAGGTTATAGCTAAATCGGTTGGTGTTGTGGAGATATCATCTGGGGCTGGGCTGTTCTCAGCTGGAACTGTCCAGCCAAGTCAGCCTGGGGACTGGGCCATAGTCAGTCTAAGCTTCAGTGTTGATAGTGAGGAAGGCTATCAGGAGGCTGTCTGTCTGTGGAGCCTGGAATGAACTGCAGGGATGTGTAGTAAAGGCAGGTTCAATTGAAGCATTCAAGAAGGCATTGGATTGTTTAAATGAAGTCAATGTGCAGGGTTAATGGGAAAAAGCAAAAGACTGGCACAAGTCAAAATGCTGAGGGAGCTGGTGCAGATACAAATGGCTCATTAACATCCTTCTGCACCGGAACAATTCCGTGATTCTGTCAGTTCTGGATAAAGTAGAAAGCACAAGTCTGGATTTTGGGGTTCATTCGACTGGGTCAATCAGGGAATGATTACAATGAAAGGGGTGCAATTCCAGACCAAAGGGGGCATCTCAAATGACTAAGGAAGGGGCAGGGAGCAGTGGGAATGGGGGTACTCATGGGTGATAACCGTGCCAACATGAGGGAGTGGCCATCAAGGGCATAGCAGTTTGCAAAGCCTGAATGTCTGGGAGTAAACTGAGACATGAACAATCCTATGAAGGAGCTGAATGAAAACAGCGTCGTGGGAAGCTGAAAGACATTGGGAGTGCAGGGACAACAACACACAAGGGAACATGAAGAATAAGGGGATTGTATCTCAGGCGGTACCCAGTCCTCCCTTGATTGACTAATTCACCGTCCAACCAGCTGCCAGCCCTAAGCATAACACAAGCCAGGACTGATTTGTCTACACAATCCTTAGATCAATAATTCAGCTGTATTACATTCCGGGCCAATTCCCAACAGATGTCTTCATTTTACAGGGCGGTGCGGTGGCTCAGTGGTTAGCACTGCTGCCTCACAGCACCAGGAACCTGGTTTGATTCCAGCCTCGGGTGACTATGTGGAGTTTGCACATACTTCCTGTGTCAGTGTGAATTTCCTCTAGGTGATCCGGTTTCCTCCCACAATCCAAAAATGTGCAGATTAGGTGGATTAGTCATGCTAAATTACCCATAATGTCCAGGGATGTGCAGGCTAGGTGGGTTAGCCATGGGAAATGTACGGGACTGAGTCTGGGTGGAATGCTGTTCAGAGGGTCAGTGTGGACCCAATGGTCAGAATAATCTGCTTACACACTGTAGGGATTCTATGATTATCTTTTCTTTTAAAAAAAACTGCTGTTCAAATTTCAATTCTTAATTGACACACAGTTACAAACTAAAACATGAAAAAAGGTAAAATAACGATGGTCTCTGCACTAGACAACAGTGAGTTGTTGATAGCCAATGATATTTCCTCGATAACCACCTTGTCAACAGTCCAACTCATTTTTTTTTATTCTTTTGTGGGATGTGGGTGTCCAGCATTTCTTGCCCGTCCCTAGTTGCCCTTAAGAAGGTGGTGATGAGCTGCCTTCTTGAACTGATGCAGTCCTCCTGCTGTGGGTTGACCCACAATGCCATTAGGGAGGGAATTCCAGGATTTTGACCCAGCGACAGTGAAGGAATGACAATATATTTTCTAGACAGAATGGTGAGTGGCTTGGAGAGGAACTTGGAGCTGGTGGTGTTCCCATGTAATTCTAGATGAAAGTGGTCTTGGTTTTGGAAGGTGCTGCCTGTGGATTTTTGGTGAATTTCTGCAATGCATTCTATAGATAGTACACGCTGGTACTACTGAGCGTCGGTGGTGGAGGGAGTGGATGCTTGTGGATGTAGTGCCAATCAAGCAGTTGCCTTGTCCTGGATGATAACGAGCTTTTTGAGTGTCGTTGGGGCTGCACTCATCCACGCAAGTGGGGAGTATTCCATCCCATCTCATCAATCTTCAGCTTTCTCAGGGCTTTTTTTTTGGGCACAGTGGTAATGTCCTTCCTAAGCTTTGAATCACAAAGGCCTGGGTTCAAGTCCCACTTTTTCCAGAGGTTTATAACGGGTTGATTGGGAAATATGTCTTCAGCTTCCTATCTTAACAAACTTGCCAAGATGGCTAGAACTTGGAAATGAGAGTGTGCGCCTTCAGTTTTCACCACTTGCTCCAGGCCACATCCCAATGTCAGGTTTAGACCTGAGAGAACAGAGTACAGCAATTTCAGAGGGAGACAGGTTAGACTGAGTGAGCAGAGAAATTGCAGGTATTCATTAAGCTGAATACCTGCAGCTTAATGAAATGACCAAGAGAAAGCCAGAGGGGTCCGGGAGGAGGGAGAAAATCAGAGGAATATGACCAGTTTGATGAACGAGGGGAGGATTCCTGGCCAAGAAGTGAGCACAGAGGCAAAGGTGAGGGAAGATAAGCTCAATATCACACAAAGGTTGGAAATCATTAAAGTGGTGGCAGAAAAGGATAAAGCTGAGTTCTTGACTAAGGACAGATTGTTCAGGGAGGGGAAGGTCACCTGGTACTGTGCATACCCAACAAGAGCTGAGATAAGAAGAAAGGATGGCAGAAAAGAAAATGGCAGGAAAAGCCCAATCTGGAGGGACATTGGATTATTCCGTGGATTATTGGAGCTTGAGATCCTTGACACCTGAAAGAAAGAGGAAAAGGCTTTTATTATTAAAGCATCCACTGAGTTAAAAGATGCATTGAAACTGTACTAAGCTGTACTAAGACTATAAGGTATAGGAGCAGAATTAGGCCATTCAATCCATCGAGTCTGTTCTGCTATTTGATCATAGCTGATATGTTTTGCAACCCCATTCCATGTGACGAGAACAAAAGCAAAATTGGATGTTCAGGAGCCATCTGGAATCCTGGATGTATCTGAAACATGAAGGATAAACTTCAGTTTGAAGGATCAATGTAAATTAGAATCCATACAGAATATTTGTAACATAAGATTCCAAGAGAATTTGGCAGGCTGCGTACTGAGAGGATGTTACTCCTTTATGGGAGAATCAAAACCAGACGCGAGGGGGCACAATTTAAACTGGGATGAGGAGGAATTCCTTTTCTTAGCAGGATGGTGGCGGGGGGACATGGAGGTGAAGAGCGGAGTCATTGTTCTGCAGAATTCTCTTCCCCAAAGAGGTGTGGAGGCAAAATCTTTGTGCTCATTTAAGGCTGAGTTAGACAGATTTCTGATTATGGGGCAGGCAGCAGAGTTAAAGCCAGCATCAGAATAGTGGAACAGGTCTGACAGGCTGCTCCTATTCCTGATAATCTCCTTTTGAGGAGTGGTCCTTGTCCGTATGGATTGCTGTTATGAGGACAGTGGATTGGAGCTTTCCACTGGAGCTCCCCCTGTAAGTCACAGGCTGCCCAGTCGGAAGGACCTGCTCACCACGTCCACGGGGACACCACTAGGGGATCAGCTGGTTCCTCACACGATGAAGTGTCCAGCTGCTGATACTCTGCAAATTCAGTTTATACCTGGCAGGAAGAACAGACATGGGTGACCAAAAGATAGGGGACAATATAATCAAGAAACAGCATTGAATAATACAAAATATAAATAAAGAGCTTCAGAAGGTGATAAAGCAAATTGCAAGACTCACAAAAATAAATATGTAAAGGATCTCGCAAAGGGAGCAAAAGTGGATAGAAACTATTTATCCTGGAAGCAGAGTCTTGGGTAAGAGGGACACATTCAAACAATCTAGATCCAGAGCTCTCAGGAGTGAAATGTCACAATATTTCCACATTAAACTTTAGGAGATATTTGGAATGCCTTTCCAACCAATGGCAATTCTTAATTTTAGATCAATGCACTATAGACTTTTAACCATCCAAAGGTATTAAGGGAAATGGGGCAAAGGCAAATGTGAATTTTTGCCACAAATCAGCTTTGATCTCAACACTGGTGGAAATGACTTTAGGGGCTGAATGGCCTACACCTGATCCTATCCTCCCATGTTGCGAAGGTGCCTTGCAGCTGCAATTGTTTAAAGAGCCAGTTATTTTGTTCCAAACGAATAATAGAGTACATTTAATTACATGCTTACTGTCTAAAGATTTACAATGAATATGAACATTGCAGAGCCCTCAACATTTCTGATTTTGCAATAAAACTGCAGCTTCAAGAAGTAGGGGGGTGGGGAGGAAATGTTACAATTCGGGCAAGTTGCCAATATTCTTAATATTTGTTGTTTCATTATAACCACCAACCACAATTTGAAAACACATCCCCCATTTCTATCGCTATTTCATATCATTTCAATCTTTCTTCAACTGTTTAAAAAGCCAAAAGGAAAATGAAAATAACGATTTTATAATTGAGGACTTTACGACGACCCGTGTTCCATGATGAGCACTACATTTCTGCTCAAACATTCCATTTTGGTTGGTTGGCTGAAATTTCAAGAGTCACTTTGAATTTATGTTGTTATGGACCAGACCAAACCTTCTCAAAATACACCAAGAAGATAGCCTAAACCCCAACGTTGTCTTATTTTTAAAGGCAAGTGCAGGGCATTCTGTTCCAAATGCAGTTCGATTGCTCAAGTTACCAGGCTTTAAGCAAAAAACATTTTATTCTTACCCTATAGTTAAACTACAAACAAAATAAGAATTAACAAAATTAATTTAACTGTAACTATCGAAATAATTACCAAGATAATATATGTTTAATTACTACTGATTAGCCGTTCCAAGATAGTAAGATCCCATAAACACACCCTTGGCAAAGGCAAATTCAGCAAAACAGATTGTCTCACAAACAATTTTCCAGTCCAGGAGGAAAGAACGTCAAGAGACAACTCTGCGTGTGTGTGTGTGTGTGTGAGAAAGAGAGAGAGAGAGAGAGACTCGAGCATTGGCTGAAGCAGAGAGAGATGTATAGCAGCTTCCAAATCCCAAACAGCTACTGAAAGTTAAACTAAAATCCTTATTCTGTGGGAGCTTGACTCACCAATTCAGGCTGCTTCTGTTTCTAACTTGAAAAAAAACCCAAAGCCTCATAAGCTGTTTGCTTTATTGGCTTAGAACACACTGCTCAGTACCTCTGTCTCAACCTTTCTTCATTAAAAAATGAGGACAAAATGCGCCTCTTAAAGCTATGATATTGTCACACATCCCCTTTTAAAAAAATAATCCATCAATATACAAAGATGGCTTCATTTTTAAAATCCTTTAGTCTTACGCTTTAGTACACTACAATACAAATATGTTACATTGACTCTAAGCATGCAAACATTCAATACAATAGCCCACTTCAATCCATTTCTTCCATCACCGACACCTCCATCTTCCTTCATCAAAGTTGTGACAACGCATTGGCAATTATGTTCTTTCATCTTGCCATGAGCATAATTTTCAAATTGAATGGCTGCAATAATAAGCCCCATCAAAATAGGCTGGAATTTTTATCCTCAAATTTTCCAACAACTTTAAGGGTTTATGATAAGTATATACAATTGTCTCAGATACATTACTGGCAACATAAATGTTAAAATGTTGCAATGCCAGCACCAAACTCAAGGTCTCTTTCTCAGTTGTGGAATATTTCTGTTGGTGAATACAGGTATTTCTCCTATAACGTGATAGTTGCGTTTTTCTGTGACCACACACTGTGGAAAATCGCGCTGTAGAAAATCGTGTTATAGGGAAATCACTATACCTGTATAGCAGAAAGTGTGTTATTCAAACAGTGTCTACTATTCATCAATCGTATTACAGCCAATTCTCATCAACAAACACGCATTATAGCAGAACTACCTGTATTCAGCTTTTTGGAAAAATACCCAGTAGGTCCTTCTGTTCCCTCATCGTCTTCATGTAAGATGACAGCACCAACACCCACATCACTTGCATCGATAGCCACCTTGAATGGCTTTGTGTAGTTAGTTGTTACTAACACTAGAGCAGTGGTGAACACGCTTTCCGGTTGTCACATGCCTTCTGATAGTCCTCCGTCCACTGACATTTTCTGCACTCCTTCAATGGGTCAGTCAATGAAGATACCACACAGCTAAAATTCTGTGCAAACAAGACCACCTGTTGGGGAATTAGGAACAAAATTTAAAAAAAGGACCTCAAACGTTTAATCTTTGGATTATAATCTCAGCCATGAGCAAATTAGCAAAGAGATAAGAAGATTAAATAGGTAAACACATGGCTAAAGGAGTGGAGTGGGAAAGAGGGGTGCCGTTTTGTGGGGTACTGGCATCAATATTGGGCCAGAAAAGAACTGTACTGTCAGCATGGGCTCCTACATGAACTGATCTGGATCCAGGATCCTAATGGAAAGGTTAAAAAGGGTGGCCACAAGGAGTTTAAACTATTTAAAGGGGTTGGGGGGGGGGGCGGCGGGAGAAGAAATGTAGGACTTGAGAGAGGTTATTAAAGTTTCCAGAACAAGTAATAGGACAGACTGTATAAAAAAGCTCAGGAACCTAACTTCAGGCACGGCAGATAATAGGACAACTATGAAAAGGGGATGGTCAACATAGAACTGAAGGTGTACTTAATAACGCTGTATACAAAGAAAGGTACATGAGCTTGTAGCCGAAATTGGAATTAGCAGCTACAATGTTGTAGATATCAAAGAAACATAGCTGCAAGGGGATCAGGGCTGGAAACTAAATATCCAAGGATACACATCCTATTGAAAGGACAGGCACATGAGCAGAAGGGACAGGTTGCCTTGTTAGTAAGAAATGAATTAAATAGAAAATAGAAAAGGCATGGGAGAAAAGCACTATTACGATAATCATGCGGGACTTCATTATGAGGGCGGACTAGGAAAATCAGGATGGTAGTGGATCTCAAGGACAGGTACTTCTGGACTGTCTTCGAGATGGTTTTAGGAGCAGTTTGTGGTACAGCCCATGAGGGAGCAGGGAATTCTAGATTTGATGGTGTGTAATGAGGGATTAGGGAGCTTAAGTTGTAGAAACCCTGAGGGGACGGTGACCACAATTTGATAGAATACACCCTGCAGTTTGAGAGGGAGAAGATTGAACCAGATGTAACAGTATTACAATTGAATAAAGGTAACAACAAAGATGTGTGTGAGGAGCTGGCCAGAGCTGATTGGAAGAGAGTCAGGGGGCAGAAGTGACTATAGTGACCACCACTAAGGGGAAGGTGCTGGGGAAGCTAAAAGGTCCGAAGGTGAATAAATCATCTGGACCAGAATGACTATATCCTAGCGTTCTGAAGGAAATGGCTGAGGAGATTGTAGAGGCATTGGTTGTGATCTTTCAGGAATCACTGGAGTCAGGAAGGGTCGCAGAGGACTGGAAAAAAGCTAAACTCACACCCCTGTTTAAGAAGGGATGGAGGTAGAAGTACGAGGAAATGCATTGTAAAATAGGGCTGAGTAGCACGGCTTCCTCAAGGGGACATCATACTTGACAAATCTGTTAGAAATCTTTGACAATGCATTGAGCAAGTTAGACAAAGGTGAATCAGTGGATATGATCTGTTTGAATTTCTGGAAAGCCTTTGATAAGGTGCTGCACTGGAGGCTGCTAAATAAGACAAGAGCCCATTGTGTTAAGAACAAGATCTGGCATGGATGAAGAACTGGCTAACTGGCAGAAGGCAGACAGTAGGGATAAACGGGTCTTTTATGGATGGCAGCCAGTGACTGTTGGAGTTCTGCAGGGGTCAGTGTGGATGATCTGGATGCAGGGACTGAGGGCAATTTTGCTAAATTTGCAGATGACAAAAAGATAGGTGGAGAGACAGGTAGTGCTGAGGAAATGGGGAGGCTGCAGAAGGACTTGAACAGACTAGGATAGTGGGCAAAGAAGTGGCAGATGGAATACAGTGTAGGAAAGTATGAAGTTATGCAATTTGTTAGAAAGCATAGAGATGTAAGTGTGGAAAGGCTTTGGAAATCTGAAGCACAAAGGGACTTGGGAGTCCTAGTTCAAGATTCTCTTCAGGTTAACATGCAGGTTCAGTTAGCAGTTAGGAAGGCAAATGCAATGTTATGGTCTAGTTCAACCCAAATGTCATAATTAAGTCAGCACCTTTAAAGTACCTTGTGTGCTGGTCATTTAAAAGGATGAAATCACTCAATACTCTGAAACAAACTAGAGGGACATTGGTCATGTTGAAGTTAGGATGTTATTCTATTCATATCTCTAGTCATTTTTAACTTACTAAAGGATTTCATAGATACTGTATCTAATTTTGAAGAAAACATTTGACAATTTTATTCGACCGCTGTGAATCCATCCCAGAATATTCTATTATCCTAACCCAAAATGTGGACCTAACTTTGTTGGAGATTATGGTTATTACTGAGAGCCAGCATTGATCCACTAGATCACTTGCAAGTTTAGCGGTTTAATATGTCCAAGCAATTCTGAGGAATAATCAATATTTCTAACAAAGTTAGGTCCAATGTACCTTATTAAATGCCATTTTATATGAAAATATGTGTTTAAGTCAAACTGTCCTGATATGTCATGACACACCTCCATGGTCAGAGAAAGGGACACTGGATGCTACCACTGCATCACATGAGCCCTTTCTACTCACTTCTATATTAGAACATAGAATATAGAACATAGAACAGTACAGCACAGTACAGGCCCTTCGGCCTGCGATGTTGTGCCGAACTTTTACCCGAAACCTAAGGTCTATCTAACCTCCACCCCTACCTTATATTATCACCCATATGCCTATCTAATAGCCGCTTAAATGCCCCTAATGAGGCCGACTCCACTACCCTCTCTGGCAATGCATTCCATGCCCCTACAACTCTCTGAATAAAGAACCTACCTCTGACGTCTCCCCGATATCTACCTCCACTCACTTTAAAACTATGTCCCCTCATAAAAGCTACCTCCACCCTAGGAAAAAGTCTCTGGCTGTCTACTCTATGTATACCTCCGATCATTTTGTACACCTCTATCAAGTCACCTCTCATCCTTCGTCGTTCTATAGGGAAAAGCCATAGCTCTCTCATCCTTTCCTCGTAAGACCTTCCCTCCATTCCAGGTAACACTCACATTACCTGCAAAAACGTGAAGAGAAGGTGATTCAAAAATTTCCTGAGTGAAAATAACTCTGTCAGGTTATTGCCCATTAATCACTCAAAACCATGTTGTTTATCTCAAACACAGTCAGGTCCACTTATTCATAGCAGACTGCATTAAGTGGGCATTTGTACCAGGCCTATGGAAGCTTTGTGCAAGCATAAGGTGGAGGAAAATGAGAACTAGCAGTAGTACAGTTAAACAGGCAGAGAAATATTGCTGATTGAAGGACGTTTCAGTTCCTCCAGTCTACACATTGTAGAATAGCTTTCATAAAGCTGATTTTAAAGTAAATTATTAAACAAAATGATGATGGACATTGTGATGACACTATGGCTTTAAGAAGTGTATTTTATCCTTTTTTTTATGAAGTAAGAGTGAGACAGAGGCATCGAGTGGTCAGTTCCAAGCCAATAAAGTCAATGCTTGTGAGGCCTTGGGGTCTTTTTTTCAAAAGTTGGAACCGAAGCAGCATGAAGGGTTGGGGTCAAGCTCCCCCAGAATCAGGATTATAGTTTAACTTTCAGTAGCTGTTGAAGTTTGGAAGCTGCCATATATCGCTCCCTGCTACAGAAAAATGCTCAAATTCTCTCTCTCACTCAGAATTTTCTCTTGATACTTTTCCTCCTGGACTGGAAAACATTGCATGTGAGACAATCGATTTTACTGAATTTGCCTCTGCCAAGGGTATGTTTATGGGATATTACTATCTTGAAACAGCTAATCAACTAATTGATAGAGTTACAGTTAAGCTAATTTTTTACATTCTTATTTTGTCTGTGTTTTAACTCTAGTGTAAGGATAAAGTGTGTTTTGCTTCAAACCTGATAGTTTGACCAATCAATTTGCATCTGGAACACAATGTGTTATATTTGCCTTTAAAAATATGAAAGAAGTTGGGGTCTAGGCTATCCTCTTAATATGTTTTGAGGGATCATGGTCTGATCCATAACAACTTGGATGCTCTTATTGGGATCGAAATCTCTAATTCCGGGTTAGTTTTGGAGTATTGGGCTTAAAAACAGCGAGTGGAGAGTGTTGCATTCCTCTGGTTAAAATAGGATGTTCCCACTCACTCTGAGCCTGCCTGGATGCTCACAACATCCCTGACCTACACCAGTTCATATTACCTCCGTCTTGCTGTGCTGTTTAACAAACCCAAAGCCAGGAAGCTTATCAGCAGGCCTCAGTCAAGTCAAGAGAGATTAGACCCTAGCACAGAAAATCAAGGGTAGTTCCCAGTACCAGTCCAGTGCCTGCTTGGGCAATAGGAGTCAGGAGGCTCTCCACAAAAGGGTGAGGAGCCAAATTACAAGCAGCACATCACCTGTATTGACCGTTTCTGCCTTACTGTGGGGCTATTTACTTCCTGGAATGAGAGAGAGGCCGATACTACAGGCGATGAAAGTGGGTTGTACAGCTAATTAACAAAAGCAGAAAGTGATGGAGGAACTCAACAGGTCTGGGCAGCATGTGTAGAGAGAGAAACAGAGTTAATTGTTTCAAGTCCAGCAACCCTTCATCACAGCTATCATCTTTCTGTCTCTCCTCAGTTCTAATGAAGGTTCATTGGCTGGCAACATTAGCTACTTCTCTCTATACAGCTGTGGCCTGACCTGCTGAGTATTTCAAGTATTTTCATATTGAAGTGTCATCGTTCCAGAGGGGCTGCTAGACCTGCTGAGTTTCTCCAATACTTGCTGTTTCTGTTTCAGATTTCCAGCATCCACAGTTCTTTGTTGTTACTGTTATGGCACAGCTATTTATTGTTGGTTTTGTTGGAGAAATGTCCCAAGCAAATGAGTAGGCAGCACAGAGAGCACATGGGGTTGGTGGTATCGGTGGCTGGGTGGGTGAGAGCAAGAGCTGAAAATGTTGTAGGCAATCGAGAGGGTGGTAGAGCTTAAGCCTTGGTCGACTCTAATGTTTGTTTATTTCTACATATGCTACTGTACAGAACCAAACTGCTTTAATGACTATATATGTACATAAAGATATTTTTCCGAATGAAGTATATTTTTGAAATTTAAAACAAAGTTAATAAAGGATGGAGTGCGATACATAAAGAACAGATGGGTAAATTGCTCACTAAAGTAAAGGGTATGGCAGTGGTACCAAATGCCTACTTTGCGGTGTCTTTACCAAATTAGCTGTTGACAATGGCCAAGTTGTAAATGTGGATGTTAAGCAACTGAGCAGTGTAGTGATAGATAATGAAGAGGTGGTCTATCTAGACTTCTCCAGGTAGAGAAGTTACTAGGTCTGGATGAGATGCATCCTGGATTGCTGAGAGAGGTCAGGGAACAAATCTAGGAGATTTTCCAGGCCTCTCTGAACACAAGATTAGTCCCAGGGGCCTGGAGGATTGTAAATGCGACAGTGTTGTTTAAGAAAGGGGCAAAGGATAATCCAGGAAAGTATGGACCTGTCAGCTTGACATCAATAATGGGAAAACAGATGGAGGCCATAATATGGGATAACATATATATATGCTTAGAGTTAATACTAGATAATTAACATGGCTCTGTCAAGGGCAGGTCACGTCTGACAAATTTAATTGAATTCTTCGATGAGGGTAGTGCTGTGGATGGTGTATAATTGGACTTTCAGAAAGCATTTGACACAGTACTACATGACAGGTTGGTTAGCAAGTTGGAAATGTTTGGGATTGATGTGTCCTCGGCAGCATGGATTAGAAGTTGGCTAAAAGATAGGGAACAGAGGATAGATGTAGATGGGCTTTTCTCAAATTGGAGACGAGTTTAAAGTGATGTTTCCCAAAGGGATTGGTCTGGGTACCCTTGCTTTTTCTGATTTATATAAATAAATTGTAGATGGATGTTAAGGGAGAAATCTCTAAATTAGCAGATGATACTAAACAAGAGAGAAAATAGTGAATTGTGAAGATAGTGCTGAGTGACCTCAGAGAGACATCGACAAGTTGGCCAAACGGGTAGACACGTGACAGATGAATTTCAATGCAGAGAAATGTGAGGTAATGCACTTTGGTAGAAGAATCATGGAGAGCCAACACAGGCCAATGGTACAAATTTGACGAGAGTGTAGGAGTAGACAGAGTTTGCGGTTCAAGTGCATAATTCTCTGAAGGTGGCCTGTGAAGTTAGAATAGTTGTTAAGAAGGCTTATAGGGTCCTTGGGTTTATAAATAGACGCATAGAGTATAAAAGCAGGAGAATGATGTTACTTCTCTAGAAATAATTGATCAGACCACATTTTAGAGTGTTGTGTTCGGGTCTGGACACTTTATTTAAAGAAGGATGTTAAAGCCCTGGAGAAAGTGCAAGGGAGATTTACTAGAATAATGCCATGTATGAGGGATTTCAGATATAAGAAAATATTGGAAAAAATGAGCTATTCTCCATGGAGCAGAGAAGATTAAGAGGTGACTTTATTGAGGTTTCAAAATTATGAACAGTTTTGACAGGGTAAAGAAGGATATTCTGTTTCTGTTCATTGGTATGTCAGTAAATAGGGGTGAAAACTTCAAGGTTGTCAGCAAGGGAGCCAAGAGTGAGATGAGGAATTATTTCTTTCCTTAAAGTTGTTAGGATTTGGAATGCACAGTCTGGGAGAGTGTTGGAGGCATATTCTATACAAGGTTCAGATGAGATCTGGATGTATATTTAAAAGTGATGAAGTTAGAGGGCTATGCAGATAGAGCTGGAGATAAGCTGGGTAGCTCTTTCAGGAGCCAGTACAGACATGATGTATTGAACACTCTCTTTTCTGTCCTGTGAATTTCATGATTCTCTGATTACACTGAGACTACTACTCCCATATTGAATTTAATGTAGAATCACATTGATTTCTATGGTAACACTTCAATATCTGCTTTGGTTCTTTGATTACACCAGAGCAAGTGATTTCTTGGCTTCCAGGCTCTTCCACTTCTTGTATGCAGCTTCTTCCTCAGAAGTTCCACTTGCTCGTCACCCATGACATCCTCATGGCATTGTATCCTGGTCAGTGTGAGAGTTGCCTCCTTACAGATGTACCTCCAATCCAGGCAGCAATTGTAACTGTTACAGAGACTTCAGAACAATACAAATAGAGAAATAGAGATAGAACTTTCTGAAGAAGGGTCCAGGCCCGAAACGTCAACTTTCCTGCTGCCTGGCCTGCTGTATTTCTGCGGCTCCATACTGTGTTATCTCTGACTCCAACATGGGCAGTTCTTACTATCTCTGATAAAAATAGAGCATGTTTGGAAATTGTGATTGCAAGTTCTAACGAACTAAATCAACAAACGTTGAGAAAATTAGGAAATTGCCTGAATTGTTACACAACATTTCCCCAGATCTTGCAGCAGCAGTTCTATTGCAGAATCTGAAATCCCTCAGACACTGTCATCTTCATGCTGTGAGTGTGTAGAGAACAATAGAGTAATTCCACCTTTATTCCAATATTTGGCGGTTACAATCCCTACTTGTTGTCACTATTTTGTTTCATTGAATTTAGGTTCAATGTTCTCTCAGATGGAAAAGAAAGATCCCATGTCATGATACATTGAAGAGTGAAGCATGTTGCCTTGGCCAACATTGATCTCTTTACTGATAATACTGAAAATATATTAACTCATTGCTGCATTCACTAACAAATAGCAGTGGCTACTTCAAAAGTAATCATTGGCTCTGGAATGCAATACTCCGGAATATCTTGGGAATGTGAAATTCTGACGTTTCTTAATTGTTTCAATTGAGGAAACCTTTTAGCATTCCATGTTACATGTTAAAAGCCGTGATTTTTTTTTAGCAAAACCATGGAAATTCTCCAAGATTTTGGGTGGGTGCTCAAATAAAGCCAGTCTTTGCATCAACCTCATTACCTTAAATGTGTGCTGGAAACCAGTGTGTGGATGTCTGAATAGATCTTTTGTCCAGCCTGCACACTCTTTCCTTTATGTGTAGCTTTATCTCAATCAGAGAGAAATAAGGGAGGAAAATAAATTCAGAAATCGTCTCTGAAACCTGAATAAAATGATAAACAAAATTTTAACAACAGATTTATGAAGAAACATCAAATAAAAATAGTAAGCGTGTCATAACAGCCCGTGGTGTGGGGATGAATAACATAGGTGGAAGGATGGAATAAGTCTCTAGTTATTGAACTCGATGTTCAATAGGCTGCAGAGTCCTCAAGTAGAAAATGAAATGCTGTTCTTTGAGGTTGCACCGAGTTTGTTGATGTTGGCCGGGGAAGACGGTGGTGCTAATAAGTCTAAGGATCCTGTCAGCCATGGTTGCAGGGAATCCTCAGTTGAGGAAAAGGATGGCAGGCAACTGTTCAGGATTATATTTGCAGACAGAATGTAAGTGTTCTGCAGAGTGCTCACCCAGTCAGCATTTCATTTCCCCACTGTAGAAGAGACACGATTGTGAGCTGCAAGTGCCATAAACTAGATTGAGTGAAGTGCAGATAAATCACTGCTACACCCGGAAGGTGTGTCTAGGGCCTTGAGTAGTGAGGAGGGAGGAAGTAAACAGTAGTGGCGCTGAATGCTGCACTTGCCATGTAGTGTAGCGTATGTTACCAAACCAGGTCATTGAGGGTTAATTAGACGTAGCATTAAGCAATTGCTGGAGAGTGGGAATGGACGTGGGGTCTTGCTGTTTTGCAGTGACACCTGGGCTTGTTTTTGACCTCCAAGCAGACAGGAATACTTTGGAAAAGTACTCAGACGGGGCAATTCAGCACATAACATCAAATCCAGTATATTATTAACATTGCAGACCATTCACAATTCGCTGGACTTCACCATCAGACTGGGTTCACAACCAGTGCTGTGGAAATTAAGATTGAGCTCCAAGCGTCAGCATTGTTAAGGGATCCAGACGGTTGGGAGGGCATGAAACTCACGTGTTTGAATATCTCTAAGTAGTTTCAGCTAATATTAGGTCCAAGATTTTTAAAGTAGTATACATTAATAATTAATTGCAATTTACATTGAGGAATTTAAGTTATTAAACTTTTATAATGAAGTGAAAGTATCTTCTTGTACTCATGTTGATCAGATCTGAAAGAACCAGTTAAGGTACTAACATTACGGGGGAGGCAATGGCATAGTGGTATAATCACTGGACTGTTAATCCAGTGACCCAGATAACATTCTGGGGGCCCAGGTTTGAATCTGGCCACAGCAGATGGTGGAATTTGAATTCAATAAATATCTGGAATTAAGAATCTAATGATGACCATGAATCGGTTGTCGGGAAAACCTATCTGGCTCACTAATGTCCTTACCTGGTCTGGCCTACATGTGACTTCAGACTCACAGCAACATGGTTGACTCTTAACTGCCCTTTGGGCAATTAGACACAAGGTTAATGCAGTTAGTGACTAGCAAGAGACAATGTTTTGTAGTATTTGCCTATGTCATTCAGAAGCACAGGAATAGACATAAAGAGAACAATAAAGAGAAAAAAAAAGTAAGAACATTAGAAGGGGAGAGGATTGCTGTTTGAATGTGTGTCAACTTTTGTTTCCACATTCTTAATTCGAATAAAATCTCCAGGGTCAAAGCTTATTATATTTCCATATAAACTACTGTCAGTTAACATACTGGTAACAGGGATCTTGCAAATCTGAAAGTAATATTTTTGTTGCATTTGTCATTGCTTAAAGGACTTCTTTATCAAAGGTGAATCATCTTTTTCAAGCAATTGGTTTAGAAGATGGTCACATTATTTATTTGCTCTCTATAACCTTAGAAGGGAACATTAACATTGGATTTCTGATTCTGCAATAGAACTGATGTTGCAAGAATTGAGGGAATGAGGTGTTAATAATTCAGGCAACTTCCCAATATTCTTAACATTTGTTGACTTGGTTCGTTATAACCTCCAACCACAATTTCCAAACAAGCTGCCCAAGTTCATATATCATAGAATCCCTACAGTTTGGAAACAGGCCCTTCAGCCCAGCAAGTCCATACTGACCCTTGGAGCATCCCACCCAGACCCATCGCCCATAACCCACCTAAACTACACATCCCTGAACACTATGGACAATTTAGCACGGTCAATCCACCTAGCATGCACATCTTTAGACTGTGGGAAGAAACCGGAGCACCAAAAGAAAACCCACGCAGACACGGGGAGAATGTGCAAACTCCACACAGACAGTCGCCTGAGGGTGGAATGGGACCCGGGTCCCTGGCGCTGTGAGGCAGCAGTGCTAACCACTGAGCCACTGTGCTGTCCCAAGAGGAGAGAAACTATGTTTTGGGCAGTAATACTACTACAGGAACAAAGAGATGGGTTTCACCTCAGAAAGTGAACACATTCTTTGCAAGTTCTTTGTTTGTACTTTCCTGTAACTGTAAGATTTTTTGTTAGTTTCTTGTTGTGGGTAAAATTCCTTCAATTTTCTCCTGGCCAAATGATTAATACAATGTTGGAGAAACAGAGACTGGGGGGGACTGGGAGTGATCACTATGTACCCCAGATGACAAAATGGGACTAGGGTGACATAGGATCTGTGTTGGGGTCACAGCCTTTCATTATATATGACATGTATAGTATATTAATAAATGATACCATAAAGTGGTGTACACTTTCATATTGGAGAAATATAAATATTAATTACACATTATTAATATATTTATCCGTAGAAGTTACATTTTGTAAATAAATGACTTAAAGAAATGAAGAATTGAATAACCATGTTGGCCCCCAACACTCAATTAGTTATAGGTTAAGCAATGTAGCTGGAAGCAGAAAGAACTTAGACAGATTAAATACATTGGAAAAATGATTTCCACTGGCTAATTACCAGAAGCTGCCAATTAATAATCATTAGCAAAAGAATGATGGGAGAGTTTGTTTATACAGAGTATATGGAATATCTTACCAAAAATAACGGTTACAGCAGAATTGATCATTTGTGTGTAGACATGCTTCCCAATTTCAGTTTGGAAGTATCTGGAATTTATTTTAAGCATTGCCCTACCATCCTAGACTCCCATCCAGTGGAAACAATTTCTCTGTATTACTCTGTTTCCTATCTTGAAGAAGTCAATCGAAACATCACTCAATCTTCTAACTCCAGGGAACATAACTCCACATTGTGTAATCTCCCCTCGTAACTCACCCTTGGAGCCCAGATGTTGGGCTAGGTTTGAACAGCGTTTGACTCAGGATCTCTAAAAATTGTGGCCAGAGTCCAATTCCGGGATTCTTAATCCTGTTCCCAGAGTTTATGACTTAATAAGCACTGTTAAAAGGTGCCAGCTGGTATGGGGCATGAGCTGGTATTCTTGGTTTCATTGTGGAGAAAGGCATTGCCCACTCCTCTCCAATCATCATGCAGCCTAGCCGGATTTTAAAGGGTCATGGTTCACAGCACATCAGAGGCCTCGTGAACAATAGGTCTGCATGTGAAATCTTTCGAAAGGTAAATGTTGTATTATTGCATAGATTCCAGAAAGACACTGCAGACAGCTATGTGTAGTGTCACAGCGAGGCAATGTAGCTGCAACATTGATAAATATAGAATCCAAACTATGTGTCAAGCTGGCATCTTATAGCAGTGCATGGACTTAATGCCGTACATAAATGTCAGCCTATCTGTCTCAACAAGACAACAACCTTCATGGTATTTGTTACATGGGCTAACTTATAGGGAGACATCGAAACTTGAAAGTATGTGGATGATTGACACTTCCATTGGGTAGCACTGAGTGGGATGGTTTGTAATGTGATGAAAATTTATTAACTAATGACTTCTTTAAAATGCTGGGTTTTGTTTTTACACTTCCAACAGTCACTGTTGGTTTGAAATAACACAGAGTTGGGTATCCCATCACCAAGTCACCCTATATTTACATGGGGAGAGTCCTTGATCCAGCTCCCTTAGAGTCAACTCTCAGGGTGAACAGAACCTCTGACACTCCTGTTTATATCTGTCAGCCAGGGCTCCCTGATTGGACCAGATTACTCACCCCAGTCAAGGAACTCATATTCTATGAGGTCCCTCTGACTGACCTAGTTAATATCATTACAGGTTTCATTGCTTCTATGCAATTTATGATTGCTGAGTGACTTCGAAAGTGCTATACCTTGGCATAGAGCACTCATTGGAATGAGGGACTATAGGGGTGGCATTTGTAGTAGTAGTTGGGCCATATGTTGATATATGGGGCATGGGGTATATTTGGGGAACATGAAGTAGCACTGATGGGGCATGAGGAACGTGTGGGAGGTGAGTGGCTGGGAGGGGTGAAGGCTGCAGAACTTCAGTATTTTACAACTAGGATGAAGTCCCAGAGCACCACAGCAGGTCTTTTAAAGAGCCCGGCTCGGCAACTTGGGGCCCCGGTGGCTGCATCTACACTCTTTCCAGAATCAGCTTGTTCGAATTCAACTGGCACATGCACCCAGCTGTGCAAATCTGGAGCTGTTATTTCCTAAGGAGAGTGCAGGAATCTGTGAATTATCACATTTCCCGCTACCCACCTTGAGGATGGTAATCTGGCACAACATTCCACATTGCACACTTTCCATGGCTAATTCATCATCCTCATGCATGATCCCTGGAACTGCTGACAATACCGCCTGTGTGTTCTAACTAGGCTTTCTTCAGAACATCATTCCTGAAGGTTTTAATTATTTTCTGCCCCTGTTCTTGAAAATTTAATGGTCCCGGCATCCAGAACCCTAAACCTCTTTAGATGGACACCATTTCTGATGTGTCTGTCACTGCTTACTGGGCTGTAGCTGCTGGTTGAGGGACAGGTCATTACCTGAAGGCAATTGTTTTTAAAGATTGTCTAATTATTTGTTTGGTCTCTAAAAACTTAGAACAGAGCATCAAAGTGGCAGTGTCTGAGGGATTTTTGACTCTGCAATAGAACTGAAGACGAGAGGAAATGAAGTATTACAATTAAGGCAATTCCCAATATTCTTAATGTTCGTTGATTTAGTTTGTAATAACTTCCAAGCACAATTTCCAAAACATGTTTCATTTCTATCATCAGTTTTCTATATGCATTGTTCTGACCTTGCTGATCCTCTTATGATTTCTGGGTCCTTTGGGCATCTCCCTGCAGAATGACCAATGTTATGATGGGGAACAGGAGAGGCCTGAGGAAATTAATTTGCTTCTGTTAAAGGATGGGTAACTTTAGTTATGAGGAACAAGTTATACCCTTAATTAGAACAAACAAGGCTGAAAGAATTGGAGACAAATACAATTAAGGAATTTGTGAGGAAGGAGACTGAGAGTGGGAATAATTAATGTGTACTCTAATTGATAATTGTTTCGAGCTTCTCATCATTTATAAGCTGTGTGTTCCATTGCTCATAGGTCCCAGACAGGATGGTTAAGAAGGTGTTTAGCAGACTTGCCTTCATTGCTCAGACCTTTGAGTATAGGAGCTGCGACGTCATGTCGAGGTTGTACAGAACATTGGTGAAGCCTCTTCTGGAGTACTGTGTGCCATTCTGATCACCCTGTTGTAGGAAGGCTATTATTAAGCTGGAGAGGGTTCAGAAAAGATTGACCAGGATGTTGCCGGGAATGGAAGCTTCGAGTTATAAGGAGAGGCTAGATAGCCTGGGGCTTTTTCTCATTAGAGCATAGGAGGTTGAGGGGTGACCTCATGGAGTTTTGTAAAATCATGAGGGGCATGGATAGGGTTAATGGCAGGTGTCTTTTCTCTATGGTAGGGGATTTCAAGACTAGGGGGCATATTTTTAAGGTGAGAGGAGTAAGATTTAAAAAAGACATGGGGCAACTTTTTTTACACTGAGTGGTTTGTGTGTGGAATGAACTTCCAGAGGAAGTGGTAAACTCAGGTACAGTTATACTGTTTAAAAGACATTTGGATAAGTACATGAATAGGAAAGGTTTGAAGGGGTATTGGCTCAGCACAGCAAGGTGGAAGTAGTTAGTTTGGGATTATAATTGGCATGGACTGGTTGGACTGAAGGGTCTGTTTCCATGCTGTATGACTCTTATGACTCTATGGTCTATGTAGAGGACCCCACATATACCAGCACTGAAATGCGTTTACCAAAGTTTTACCACTTACCCTACTCTAGTTATTCTATCAATATCTCATTGCAAAACTTCCATCTATACTTTACTACAGTGGCACCTTCCTTTGTTTTATACTGACTTGAACATATGGTTTTCAATACTAATAAAGCAGTTAAAATGGTAGTGTTCAGGCCCACACACCGATCTGCAAACACCACTGGCTCGTCCTACTAATGAGAAGAGTTTCCCACTATCCCTGCTCTCTGAGCAGAATTTTATGTCTCTCCTACTGTGAACTTCAAGACAGAGGCATGAGGGGGCAGTGTTAGTTGCTGATCCAGTCAAGGGCCTCCTCCTGCCGCTGCTGGTGATTAAACAGTGGTGGGCAGGGCAGCCATATGTGGGGAGGCTTAAAATTGTTGGCTGGTTTGATGGTGAATTCCTGGGGCCCCTGGTCCAAAGGCACTCAGTTCTGAAGGAACCTGGCATTGTGAAGTGGGTAATGGGTGTAGAAGTGAGAACCAACATTCCAGCCACCGCTCCCCACCCCCGTCATCATTGCTGACACCCATTCCCATCCCATGGATCCCATACCCTCCTTCACTTACTGGGGCTTGGGTCCCTGAGTGATCCTTGGCTTTTTCCTGGTAACAGAAGGCACCATTGCTTGATTACCACAAATGCCATCGACTGTGACTGGCTGATAGCTTTTCACCCTGAGCCTGGCATCTTTTATCCCTGGGAAGATCCACCACTGGCCGTTTAAATGTCTGGAAGGCATGGGATAACCAGTAGGCCTGCCCCAAAGGAGGTGATATGTGACACATAGCTACTAGGCAAGACCCCTGAAGCCAGTATTAAATACCACCATCTGTCTCCTGCTGCTCAATTTCTTAACCAGGTTCATTCCTTCAATTCAACATTAGCTAACAGTGTCTAATGCAGGACCTAACCATATGCTTGCTAAAATTCATATTAGCAATATCCACAGGGGTCACTATTTCGGTCATCTCTTCAAAAGTTCAGTCAGATTTACTCCAGCTTTTAAAAAGCTGACTCTCTGATAAGCTGCAATTGGGTTCACTTGTACTATCCTTAATTGCAGGGTTTAACTGTTTTATGTGCACTTATGTCAGGCCAAGAGGTCGGTAATATTATTCATGCTAATTTCAGTGATGCCTTAGCCTGGAGTTTCAATGCAGGGTCAGGAACTGAGACCTGGATTAATTCGTTCCACATTCTCAGATAAGTTGCTCTTCCAATGCCACGTTCAGATGCCAAAAACTTAATGAACAAGGTGTCAGGAGCTGCCTCCCTGGATCCAGCAGCAAATGCACGTGACAGCCCTGTTGGGGATTGCTGCTGCCTTGCTAATCAGAGCAGGCAGTTCTTTATGGAGCAATGTTGTGGAAATTGTCCATGGATGAGAAGGAAGGAGCAACGCTCATGTTAGGTTTGACTGAATCCACAAAGACAATTTTGCAAATGCAAAGCAATTTACCAGAGGCTTGCAGTAAACCTGACAAATAATTAAAAACTGCATTGTCAAATATCCTTACGTGCCATTAATTGGTGACTCCTGGATTTCTTACTCTCTGTTACAATCTGTTTTGCCACTGTTCTCAGTTCTTTTTGTCCCATCCAATTAGGAGGGATTTATTTTAGATATTTTTCACACTTGTATATGAAATTTTACATTTAATTTTGCATTTTCTCTTACCTCTTTAGTTATCCATAGCAGTTTCTTTTTGAACCCCAGCACTGTGCAGACGCAAAAGCCTCAGAGTAACCCCCCCCCAGGGTCAATAGGTTCCACTGTTGAACAGACCCTCTCCGCTCCAACTGCAGGACGTGGCACAACACAAGACGTAGAGGAAAGAAAGAAAAACCTCTCTTTTGGGGACACTTTGTTTTGCACGGGCAACTACAAGCTATATATAAAGAATCACATTTGCATAAATGGCATTGGTTTTGCAATGCATCTATTTGTGGTGGGGTTCAGTTGGCCGGACAGTGGCTTTGTGATGCAGAATGATGCCAATGGTGTGGCTTCAATTCCTGCACTGGCTGAGGTTAGCATGAAGGATTCTCCTTCTCAACCTTTCCCCTTGCCTGAGGCATGGTGACCTTTAGGTTAAACTACAACCATTTATCTCTCTCTGGTGAGAGAGCAGCCCTAGTGTCTGGTAAAACTGTTGTGGCTTTACCTTCACATCTATTTGTTTGGGTCTCTGTGTAGCCTCAGATGTACCTGTGCTGGCATGATTGCTAACAAACAGGGTATACCATGAATCAATGCCTATGTTGAGAACCTGCTGCAGTTTGTGGAAGCAAGAGGCTTTTGGCACCATTGATGCTAAATGGCACCATTGCCCCTTTAGGTCACACTTTCCTAACCTTCCCTAGGCTTCTGAGTGCAAAAATGCTGGTGCTGAATGAAGTGGCCAACAATGTGTGGAACAGGAAGGTACACGGCACACAGGGAATCAAATGTACTGGTATCACCAGTTACTGGGGACCTCTGCGGAGTGCATAGGTCTGTGTGTAATGTTCCTGCCCTTTCACATCAGTGGGCTTTGCAGCCTCCTCCTTCTCAGGTCGAGTCTCTCATCCTGCTCGTTCCACATGTAGATGCAGCCATTTTCTTTCACATTGCATCATTTCAATTTGCAGCGCAGTCTCTCTCTTGAAGCCATAGGGCACCTCACTATGAGGGAATCGCCTCCTGCCTAACCCCAGTCCCATTCATGCTTTACCACGTCACCCCTTTACACATATCTTTGCCCCCTTTACAATTGATATCCTCTCTCTTCACTCCAGCCTGCAGCCCACGACCTCTACTTATAGGTTCCTGACTCTCCTTCCCTCCATCCCCTTGCCCACAGGTACCCACTTTTCTTCTCATTTCTCTGGTCAGACCCAAGTGACTGACCATGGCCCAACCCTCTGAGCAAAGGGAAGTGCCAAGACCCCTGTCTAATGCCTGTACATCTGCCCTCCTGTGTTAGCCTTACCTCCTGGACTGAACACTATGAACCCACATGACTAACTGTGACTTGTGATATCAGAAGCTAGCCTTGACTTATTATGCCAGAAGACCATGGCTGAAGGGTGTCTCCGTGGACTTTGCTAAGGACTGTGCCTCTTATGCCTTGAGACATGGCTGTTTGCTTGCAGTACATGCAGTGTGTTTACGACATAAAGTACTGGCATGTGAGTGCAGGAGAGGGATTGACGTAACACGCTGCCATCTGCCCTGATATGTTCATAGTGTAGAAACTGTTCATCTGTATAGATGACAGCTAAAGGCTGCATGAGAAACTCATCAACTAGCCAGGGAATCAGTGAACAGTTCTTTCAGCTAAAGAGCACAGGACCAGACTACTGAGTTCATGGAGACACAAATTGCCTCAGTAAAGTTTAAAATTAAGCTTGAACAGCTAAGAACTTAGTAAGAATTGGCACAGTCCAACTACTTCTGGGAGATAACTGAAATAAAAGTTCAGCTGTTAGCAGTCAAATAGTCTGGTCAAGACTAGAGGCTGAAAACAAGAAACTTACAGAAGATTTGTAAAAATCTTGCTTTCAGTCAGCCAGTGTCATACTCTAATGACAGGACCAAGATATTTTGCTGGAGAAGAGTCTTTGAAACAAAAGTGCTCAGAACTTCAAGATCACAGTGTAAACTAGTTGAAGGAAATGGTCTTCTACAGATAGTAAAAAAAATGACTTTGTTTTCCCTCGTTAATGACAGTGTGGAATGAGGTTATGCTTTCAAGTAGCTCTGCAGCCTATAGGACTACACAGGAATTTCCCATTGCTCCTGCTTTGTTCGTTCATTCTGTGGTCCATTGTGGTACAGTTCCACTTTCTGATGGAGTCCCTGATGTGTCCTTGGCTGCACCTTAGTGGCCTCATACTGCAGCAAGTGTTGAAGTGACCCTACTCCATATAGAAAGAGAAATTCCTACCCTCGAGTGAAGAAATCTTTGTCTCTCACCTGAGCATAATCTTCATTTTCCATCTTGTCTATTAAATTCATTCCTGGATCAGAGAGCAAAGCAGACAGAAAGGGGAAAGAGAATTTTACTTTTTTGTCACGCTTTGCATGAGGCTGTAATCATTTGAATCCTGGACTCTTCTCCTCTGAGGCAGCTTTTCCTGGAATCACTGTTGATATATTAAAATTTTCATGTGATTCAAAGCATGATAAATGGAATCATAAAATTATGACAAGATGGTGATAATTTAAATGGATGGACTAAACAAACTAATTTTGTGCAGCTAAATGTGAAAGCATTCACTTCAGATGTAAAAAGGATAGAACACAACACTTTCTAAATGGCAAGAGCTAGAAAAAGTGAAGTCCACAGAGACTTGGGGGTTCAGGTACAAAGGTTATTAAAATGCTCAAAAAAATAATCAAAGTGGCAACTTGGATGTTGGTGTTTATCCCCAGATTATATAAATGCAAAGATATAGGTATCATGTTTCAGCTACTACAAAATTCAGGATGGATTACTCCAAAATCTGTGAGTTATTTGAGCATCACATCTTAAGGGAGAAATATTTGGGATACAGTGGAGGCTTGACTTAATGATACTTGGGCTCCAAGGAGAGTTTACACAAACTAGGGTTGGATTTCCTGGAATTTAGAAGGTCAGGAGTAATTCGATCAAAGCTTTCAAAATATTGAGAGGGACTCATAAGATACAGAGAAATTTTTTACCGGTTGATGAGTTTAGAAGTTGGGCCTATTGTCAAAAGATTAAAGCCAGGCTTTTCCAGAGTGAAATCAGGAGAAAATCCCTTCACATGAAGGATAGTAAAAGTTTAGAACTCTTTTCCACAAACAGCAACTGGAGTCAGAACAACGAAAACTGAGAATGAAAGATCTTTGCCATCTAAAGATAGTCACACATAAGTCACGTCACAGAACAGTGAAGATTGGTGTGACAGTGGAACAGTTTTGAGGGGATGAATGGTTTAATCGTGTTCCTGTCTTCCCAGTGGGGGTATTTTGTGGATGTTGCAACAGGGTAGTGAAAGATTATTTATCAACTGGCCTGCGATCAATCTGTTTGATGTTTTTGACATTTGATGGAGCTGTACTTGGATAGAATTGACCTCAATACTTTTCCTTCCCATACCTGACACGGCTCCCACTGAGAGTGAAATTCATCAAAATTAGTTAGCAAAGTGCAGATCTAAAGCAGCAATTGTACATTACATCTGTGTTCCTGTAAATGTACAATCCTATCGTATTGTGAGCTGATTGAATTTCACATTATAGCTAATAACACCATGCTGCAGGATATGTTAGGAACATAACAAAGCCACTGGACATGTTATCCAGCACCAGTAGCTCTTCAAATCTACAGGCCTCCTAAATAACATCTAAACGTGCCACTGTGGCTCAGTCATTTGCACAGCTGCCTCACAGCACTAGAGACCCAGGTTCAATTCCACCCCTGGGCGATTCTGTGGAGTTTGCACGCTCTCCCTGCACCTGTGGAGGTTGGCTCCAGTTTTCCTTCACAGTCCAAAGATGTGCATGTTGGGTGAATCAGCCCTGGGAAATGTAGGGTTATGGAGTAGGGGTTGGGTCTGGGTATGATGCTCTTCAGAGAGTTGGTGTGGACTCGATGGGCTGAATGGGCTGCTTCCACATTGTAGTGATTCTATGATTAAGTGCAGTTTGATGCTCACTCAGAGGTCAAGATAAATAGAAAATTAATCAATAATCAGTAAAAACCATTGGATTTCAAGGATGTATATCCATTCTAAAAGAAGGAATTTGATTCTTAAGCAATATTCTGAAAGACATGAAACAATCACACTTCATTTGTTGATTACTGCTACCCATTTCCCAATCACTGATGTTGTCACAAGTCTAGAGGGATGGCTCCTGGAAGGCTGTGTCTATATAATGTGGGAATCCACTTGCTGTCTGGGGAGCTGTACTCAGACGATCACTCCAAGGTGAGTTTGCAAATACAATGCTTTAGCTTCATTACTTCTTATCTTCATTAATTAGTTGTGAAATGGGATGGGACCAGTGTGCACACTGTATGTAATTCTAGAAAGATCAGGGCATATATTTTTCAATGTCAATATGTAAAATCAACAGGTTAATGAGATACTCTTCTTCTCTACCAAAGGCTTTCTGAATGTTTGTAGAATTCATAGCAAAGTAAATGCATTGATTAAACACATGAACAAAATAGATATGACTTCATAACCATAATGGAGACATGGCTGCAGATGAAAAGAATTGGTACTCAATATTGACGTATATATAATTTCCAAGAACAATAGGAAGCTAGGTAAAGGTGGAAGGACAGCATTGGTAATCAAAGATGTATTTGTGCGATAGGGACGCCCTTGATTCAGGAGATCAGAATGCAGAATTGGTTTGGTTGAAGATGATCATGGATAATCATGGATAACTTCAATCTACATATAGACTAGAAAAATTCGATTGGCACTGATAGCCTGGATGATTTGTCCATGGAATGCTTTAAAGATAGTTTCTTAGATAGGCAAGTTTTGGAACTGACCAGTGAGCAGATTATATCGGAAGTACTAGTGTGCAATGTGATAGGATTAGTTGATAACCTCAGAGTTAGGGCACCTCTAAAGAACAGCAATCACAATAGAGATACAGTGGCAGACATTTAGGGGATATTTCAGAATACTCAGAATAAGTATATTCCTACAATAAAGAAAAAATGCTAAAGGGAGAACCTACCATCTATAGTTACAAATGAAGTTAGAGAAAAGGTTAAGGAAAAAGCAGAGAACTGAACAAAGATGACTGGCAGGTCAGAATACAAAGAAAAACAGAGAATGACTCAAAAGGTTAATTAGCAGGAAGATTTTAGATGTGAGAGAAAGTTGGCCAGGCGTGTAAAACTAGATGGCAAGAGTGTCTACAGGGGTATTTATCAAGGAAAAGAGTAGGTAAAGTGAGTGCAGGTCTGTCAGAGAGTGAGAATAAGGAATTCAGAGCGGATAATAAGGAAATTGTGGACTAAATGAACAAATATTTTGCTTCGAGATAGTAGGAACTGCCGATGCTGGAGTCTGAGATAGCAAGGTGAAGAGCTGGATGAACACTGCAGGCCAGGCAGCATCAGAGGGGCAGGAAAGCTGACGTTTTGGGTCTGGACCCTTCTTCAGAAATGAGGGAGGAGAAGGGAACTCAAATAAATAGAGAGAGGGTGAGGCGATGATGGAAGGTGGATAGAGGAGCAGATAGTTGGAGAGAAGATGGACAGGCCAAGGAGGTGGGGATGGAGCCAGTAAAGGTGAGTGTAGGTAGGGAGTTGAGATGGCGGTTGGTCAGTGAGGAGGGAGGGGAGAGTAGTTGGGAGGGAAGACGGACAGGTCAAGGAGGTGGGGATGAGGCTCGTAGGTAGGAAGTGGGGGTGGGGCTTGGTCAGTGAGGTGGGAGGAGTGGAAAGGTGGGAGAAAAGACTGACAGGTCAAGGAGGAGGGGACAAGCTGGGCTGGTTTTGGGATGAGGTCAGGGGTGGGGAGATTTTGAAGCTTGTGAAGTCCACATTGAGACCATTGGGCTGCAGGGTTCCCAAGCGAAATATGAGGTGCTGTTCCTGCAACCTTCTTCAATAAAAATTCTTCCTTAGACTAGCTCCTTGGACCACTTCAGAGAGCAGTCATGAATGAACCATATAACTGCACAACTGGAGTCACATATCGGTAATGCTGGATAGGATAGTTCATTAGAGAAGAAAGGACAGTTAGTGAAAACGTACACCCAACTAACCCCATTCTAGGCAGAAGTATTCATGTCACTATAGGCAGCCATTAAAGTGACAAACTGTTGGATTATTTTTAAAAAATTCAGTTAATTCACTTTTTTCAAAACCAGCTTCTTATATTTGTAAAGAACTCAGAATACCAGAGAAATTCTGTTCCAGATTTCCAGCATCTGCCGTATTTCGCCACTATTCGCATATTCTGTTCATAGATTTTTTTTTAAAAATGCAGTGCAAGTTGAATATCCTTTTGTGAATGAAGTATTCGCTCTGAAAAATAACTACTGTACCGCTGCTAGTACCTTTGCCATTTCTGACTTAGAGGCTGGAACTCTACATTGAACCAAGGACCATCTATTACTTCAGTCCAATTTACGTAAATTTTCTGTATAATTTTCAATCACCTGCTCTTTCTAATAATCGGTTCTAAATTTTGAATAACTTTAATTAAATATACTTATTGGCAGGATTATTCAAATCCAGTCTTTTGCCATGAAGTACTTCCTTTTCAATGGAGCTAAAATGCAAGAAGGTAATAGCTTATGATTAACTAGAATATTATTTGTGTGTATTGCTCATTTTGTCAAATGACTTTACCAAGCAGCTGTTTTTCATAGTAATTGATGAATATTATCTACTTCATATACAAACCCATTGGTTACGCTCCATTAGATTGTCCATCATGAAGTTCTCTCTGTTTGTGGGCTGTGTGGCGGTGTCTATTCTGGCTGTGGCCTCAGAACAGACATTTGATTCAATGCTGGATGAAGACTGGAAGAACTGGAAATCAGAGCATGAGAAGCAGTACACCGAGGTAAAAGGAGAAATTGCTCCAGTACAGAATGTATTTTAAACATTCAGCTCATTCTGAAGGGGAAGGGATTCCACATACTTGACACATGTTGAGAATTCTTAGTTGCAGTTAACACAAAAGACACCTGTTGGCTGGAATGGATATGAATTGAAAGGTATTGATCCAGAAATTTCCATGGGCATTCTCCCAGTTTCTAACTCCAGTAGAGGACTGACTAAACTCACAGAGAAACAACACTTGCAGCTGAAGTTTTTTTAATTCATTCACAGAATGCAGGCATTACTAGTTAGGCCAGCATTTATTCCCTTGTCCCTAATTGCCCAGAGGGCAGTTAAAAGCCATTTACATTGCCATGTGTGATGCCTAAAGGGCATCTGTGAACCAGATGGATTTTTCCAGGCAATCATCATTATCAGACCCTTGATTCCAGGCTTTTATCGAATTCAAATTCCACCATCTGCTATGGTGGAATTTGAACCCAGGTCCCCAGAACATTCCCTGGGTCTTGGAATTAAGTGTCCAGCAATGATACCACTGGGCCATCACCTCTTCATTCACAGAGGTGACAATGTTCTTGCAAATAGACTGCAGAACTGCTGATAGTCCCACAACACTTACATTCAGGAGGCTTGCCGAATTAAGTGCTAATCAGACATTTAACTGGTAGCACAAGGCTATCATGGGATTAAGGGCTAGGGAGTAGAATTGGCATTCAGAAACTGGGAAGGTGCTGCCTGCTGTCAGTAAGGCCCCCAGCTGAGTTCCAGGTGATAGGTAATTGAGAATGGTGTGGGGTTGCAGACAGAGGAGAATCTGCAGCAAACACAAGTGTATGGCCCTCTGTTTAAGGACCTCAATAGATGTCAGTACAGAAAGCCTAATCATGTGTCTTACTGCCCTGTACTTCCTTGTGCAGTTTGGGAAGCAGTGGGTTCCATTCTACCTGATGAATCCATGTCAGGAAGGGCATTACATTCAACCCTTGGGGAACTCAGTTTAAAGTAATTCCACTGAACCCTGTGTTGAAGTTACCAAGGAAACTGTAAATATACCTCAAGCAGCTTCAGACTTGTTCTTCTTCAATATATCAACATTGTCAGTGTGCACATAAATCACAGCACACCTCCAGAATGAAAGGAGTAGAGCAGACAAAATATTATCTGAGAAATGCATGAACTGTATTGTTTCACTGTTTTGTATTGCTTGTTTAAGAACATTACGTCCAGCAGTAAAGGTTTCAATCTTGCTGCTCCGGGGGTTCAAACAGGTTTTGCTATGTGCATGTAGGGAAAGGCGAATGAGGGCAACTTCTCTGATCTGGGTGGGAGAATAAAAATCAGACTGGAAAACGTTATTTCAGGTTTCACGCAGAGAATTTTAAAGCTATTCTATGATTTTATGACTGGAAGATGCTGATTGGCTTAATGTCATTATTCAGGGTGAAGAGAGCTACAGGAGAATGATATGGGAGGACAATATGAGGTACATCGAACAACACAACCTGGAGCATTCGATGGGAAAACACGCATTCACTGTGGGAATGAACCAGTTTGGAGATCTGGTACGTAGATGATTTATCGCCTGGGATCTAGTAGATGCTGGATATTGTGGTGCTGTTACTGAATGAGGTATGATCTGGTCAGTGATATCACAACACCTCATTTTAACAAAGAATCTCACCTCCTTTGCCAATGTATGTCTCTGACAAAATAGATTCTCCGTTCCCTTTTACACCCCTTTTCGTACGGTCTGGTCTTGTTAAAAAGCCAGTCCCATGGGCCGGGACACTGCCCATATATCTGCTGTACTTTCCAAATATAAAGCATTGATTGGGTGTACCTGCATCAAACAAACAGATAATTTTAAAATGATGACATAGTGTTGACAGCATTGTACACACCTGCATGAAGCTTCCCCCTGGTCCTTACCTCACACAGTGAGGAATAAATCCCATCATCAGGTTAAGTTTAGATTCTAATATCCTTTCTTGTCATAAAAATCACTGGAAAATTGTAGAGGAATAAATCAGATTATGAAAGTGAAATAAAGGCTCAGTCTGAAATGTTAGATCCAGTTTAAAATTGCACTTTTCCCTCCATCAAACAAAAAACCCAATGGAAACTGGTCCATAGATATTTTTCTGAAGAAGCGTCGAGGCCCGAAGCGTCGGCCTTCCTGCTCCGCTGATGCTGCTTGGCCTGCTGTGTTCATCCAGCTCTACACCTTGTTATCTCAGATTCTCCAGCATCTGCAGTTCCTACTATCATAGGTACCTTCTGTTCACTCAGGTTCGATGTGTGGACCTCAACAATTCATTTTGGTAGGATATTCGACCATGGATGGCATCAAACCTGATCCTTGTCTAACAGCCACCTCCCAGTGTGATCAGAATTGGGAATACTGTCCGACTTTCTCAGCTACATCAGTGGTGCTGAGACCAATTCCATTGCAGCGTTAACTGAGACTAGGGAATCCGGCCAGGCTCACAGTGAAGTCTGAGACCCCCCTGATCAGGATGGTTCAGCTAAGCACCGATAACCTCAGCCATCATGGTGGACATCTGACCTACTCCCTTTGCAGTGAAAGTGATCTGTCAGGTTTTAATTGCCAGAAAAGATTATCAAATCATTTCTCACAAAATGGAGCACATGAATAATCACTGCTACTATTTTGGCTGCTGTACATAGACTAGGGAATACTTTATCACTTCAGGCTCTCCATTCTGCTTTATGCTGACTGTGAGACAATGGAAAGTTGCTTAATTTGCTGCATTCTTCAAGCATTGTTGAAGCCTGGAATGTCATCACTGCTCTGATCTCCCTACTTGCGAAATTCAGTGAATGGGTGGGAATGTAGCAGTGTGAGGTAATTGATCCTCCTCTTGTACATTCTCTAGTACAGGCAGCACGGTGGCTCAGTGGTTAGCACTGCTGCCTCACAGTGCCAGGGACCTGGGTTCGATTCCACCCTCAGGTGACTGTCTGTGTGGAATTTGTACATTCTCCCTGCGTCTGTGCAGGTTTCCTCTCACAGTCCAAAGATGTGCAGGTTAGGTGGATTGGCCATGCTAAATTGCCTGTAGTGTTCAGGGGTGTGTAGATGAGGTGGGTTTATAGGGGAATGGGTCTGGGTGGGATGCTCTGTGGTTGGTGTGGACTTGTTGGGCCGAAGGGTTTGTTCCCACACTGTAGGGATTTAGTAAAAGCCACTCACTTGATCAATAAGTGGTAGTGTGTTTGATTTTTCTAGACAAATAAAGAATTTAATGAACTCATGAATGGATTCCGACCAGTAGATGCTAATAACGTGAATGACTTTGATGATCACATAAATGATGAGGAGTCTGATGAAGATGAAAATGATGATTATCTGGGAAATGCTACTGTTGACTGGCGTGAAAAAGGATATGTGACTCCGGTGGAAGACCAGGTAAAAATCATAAGGAATTCTTCCAGGGATTATTAAGTGAAAAAAATCTTGAATTTCTGATGAACATTTCAGCCTCATTTTTAGATCCTGTTCGCTCAGAAATGCCTGTCCTGACTTAGTTGCAACTATGTATGTGGATTAGCTATTGGTGAGGAATTGAATCATAGTGTGAGTAGTCTATGTCAATGTTCATTCTTTTGAGTTAAGAGACTATCAGATATTGTTTTTCAAAGTTTAAACGTTTTATGAAATTACTGGAATATATTTTAAAATTCAGGTGTACATGTTGCAGTCTAACATATGAAATAAAACATTCAGGTCCAACCTTGCAAAACTCAACATGGACACTTTTCCAAAATGCACTGTCAATATTCCTTGTATTACCATGTCCAGTCTCTATTCAAGAACATTTGAAAGGGAGAGGCTGAATAGGCTGGGGCTATTTTACCTGGAGCATCAGAGGCTCAGGGGTGACCTTATAGAAGTTCATAAAATCATGAGGGGCATGGATAGAGTGAACAGCCAAGGTCTTTTCCCCAGGATAGGGAAGTCCAAAACTAGAGGGCAGAGATTTAATGTGACAGGGCAAAGATTTAAAAGGGACCTATGGGGCAACTTTTTCACACAGAGGGTAGCATATGGAATGAACTGTCAGAGGAAGTGGTGGAGGCTGGTACAATTACAACATTTAAAAGGCATCTGGATGAGTATATGAAAAGGAAGGGTTTAAAGGGACATGGGCCAAATGCTGGCAAATGGGACTAGATTAATTGAAAAGGCTGAACTGAAGGGTCGATTTCCATGCTGTACAACTCTATGACTCTATATGCACTTTACATTCTGGTTAATAAACCCATCATTTCTCTTTGGTTTGGCTGGAGCTTGAACCTTTATCAATCATTTTCGCTACCTGGGCAATGCTTATTTATATGTATTCCACAAGGAAGCAGAACATGCTGGTAGTGATGGGAGAGATTGGGCCTGATTTTCCCAATCAAGATAGGAAAGAGGAACTGGGTCCATGTTTGTGTCAGTGACCTGTCTCCATTGGAAAACTGACTAAATTTTGGGTCCTCCTGGGTTTGAGCCCTTAATTGAAAGTCTCCTGTCCAATTAAAGCTTGATTTTCTTTTGTTAAATTCAATTTGTCACTTCTTGCCCGGTCTGTGAGCCAGTCCATGTCCTGCTGCAGTTGACTGGTATCTTCTCAGCTTTTTCTCAAGCCTTCAAGTTTGATATCATTGGAAAATATTGGTGTTTTGTGTTGTGTTTCACTGTCAAGTCTCATATATTTATAAAAATTATAAAAATGAATAACACTAGCCATAATACAATGCTGACCGTAACCTGATTTTATTAAGCTGACACTGACCTTCTTATTCCATGGGCTTCAATTTTGTTAAGCAGCCATTTGTTTTCGGAGACTTTCTTAAAGTCTATGCAGACATCATTCATCACTTTTGGGGCAGCACAGTGGCTCAGTGGGTAGCACTGCTGCCCCACAGCACCAGGGACCTGGGTTCAATTCCAGTCTCAGGTGGCTGTCTGTGTGGAGTTTGCACATTCTCCCCGTGTCTGCATGGGTTTCCTCTGAGTGCTCCAGTTTCCTCCCACAGTCCGAAGATGTGCAGGGTAGGTGGAGTGGTCATGCTAAATTGCCCATAGTGCCCAGGGATACTTAGGTTAGGTGGGTTGGGAATGGGTCTGGGTGGCATGATCTTCAGAGGGGCAGTGTGGACTTGTTGGGCTGAATGGCCTGTTTCCACACTGTAGGGATTCTATGAGCACTTTCCCTTCATCAACCTTCTGTTGCTTCATCCAAACACTGAATTAGAATGGTCAAGCATATCTGTCTTTTACAAATCCATGCTCACTCTGCTTAAATAATGCAAAAATCTCCATGTATCAGTTAATTTTTTTCCCTAATTTTTGTTTAACTTTATCCAATACTGATATTAAACTAACCAGTCTGTAGTCAGTCAGAACGTCCTTGCATTCTTTCTTCTTTCTTGACACCACCATCTTATACAGACAAGAGGAAGATTATCTTCACTCCCACTCCCTTTAGCAATGTGGGATGCAAACCATTCAAATTAGTTGACTTATCCATTCTAAGCATAACCAGCCTTGCCAATATATTCTGCCTGTCAATTTTCACCTCATCCATTACACCTACTCTCACCACTGATACCAATACTTTATTTACACTGTTTTCTTTAACAAAGTATTTATTTAGCCTACTAGTATTACTCTACACCTCTAAGCATTCATCAAGCATTTTGTCCCTTACAAGCCCTGCCTCTTACTACAATATTTAAATGTCAATAGAAGATACTTTCTTCTCTTTTCTATTCACTGCTAGTCTCACCGCTAGTCTTTTCTCCTCTTCACTTCTCCTCTCAAAATGGTTTTATTTAGCCTGTGTCTAGCTTGAGGAAGTTCTCTGAGGAATTACTTCATACATCACTTTTAACTGCCTTATCATGTTCTCTATACGTTTATCACCTTTTTGTTCCTTATCAGCCCCATTCCACGTCATACTACCTGCTTACCACAGTATGTACATGCTGAACATTTTTCATTTCCTTTAATTCCATTCTATTCTTGTATCCCTCTTCTCTGCCACTCTTCTTTGCCTCTTCATTTTCCCTCTCAACATATTGAATTTAGCCTGGTTTCTGTAAATATGTTATTACATCCTCACTGCCCCATCGTCTAAGCTTTGGCTTTGCTCCTCTATTTTATCTACTTGTTGCATTGTACCTAACCTGTGCTAGAAGAGTCAAATAATTGAACCATGAAGAAGGAGTGAGGCTCCGAAAGCTTGCGTTTTCAAATAAACCTGTTAGACTATAACCTGGTGATGTGATTTCTGACCTAGAAAAATCAAATCCTTAAAGATCACCCATTGTTCTGTTATAGTTTACTGTCAGCTTTTTAGTTCCAATTTGGTTCCCCCACCAATATGTCATCCACTTCAATCTCCAATTTAAAACCTAGCAGGGCCTCCTTTCCAGTTGGACCAAGAACATTTTGCATCAAGGAAATTCTGCTGAACACATCTTAGAAATTTATCTCCACCTTTACTCTTCACTCTGACATTATCCAAATCAATCTTTGGGCAAGTCAACTCTCCCAATGTCATCATCTAATGCTTGTTGCATTTTCCTGTGATTTCTCCTCAAATATTCTTCTCAAACTGTCTCCCTCTGCTTAGAGATCTTTAGAATATTGTCAGTCATGTGAAGTATCCTTTTCCTTCTCAATTCTAACCAATGGATTCTGTCCTTGCGCCTCAAAGGCACTGTCGGTAATCAGGAATGTCACTTCATACTTTTTTTTTACATTCTATTACTGTCCTGTCCTTTTCGAGCACTTCATATTCTTGCATATTAAAAAGAGTTCAATTCTTACCATTTTGATTGTTTCTATGATAATTATTACATCATATTCACACTTGGCTATTAGTACTTGTAATTTACCAATTTTATTCAGCACACTTTGTGTATTTTTTCAACAATCTCTGTCATTCTTATAAGTCTACTCCTATTCAATGTGCTCCTACTTCCTGCTGCAATACTATCCAATGCTTTGTGCACCTTGTTCCACTTCTCTCCTATGTGCTGGTGCCTATTCCCCTTGTCAATTAGTTGAAACTCTCCCCAATCACTGAAGTGAATCTCCCTATGAGGTATACCCACAGGCAAGGGTACCTCCTGAACCCGCCTGATTCCCATTGCCTCAGAAATCTGAAGGCCTCCCTTTCTGTACATGTAATTGAAGCCTCCCATTGATCCTTTGTCACTTCCTATTCCTGCTTTCGCAAATGGGAAGATTAGACTTGAAATTACTGTTCCTGAAACCCCACATTTTAATTTGCTGTGTAGTAGCTAAGATTCTGACTCTGTGACCGAAATACCTGCTCACTCACAGTTTCTGGGTCATTCCCTTCCCCCGTAGATTACCTTTCATTTTATTCTTCACTCTGACATTAGTGAGGCAATATGCCATGTAGGACTCCTGATAACACTGTTTCACCGACTGTGGAGCCTCCAGAAATGATTACATTCCTACTTTCTGCTGTTCCTTGCTATGCAGCCCATTGTCCATTGATTCAATGGTCAAGACTGCGCTCCCTCGAGATTTTACCACTCTCAAACATCTCATAATGCTGAGTAACAGTTTCACAGTGGCACATTCAAGAAACTCTTGCTCGTCGTGTCTATTCCCATTCTTCCAGATGGCCACTGATCCCGAATCATAAACTCTTACTGTCTGAGGAGTGACCACCACCTGAAATGTACATTCTCATTCTCCCTGTTGCTCCTCGAGCTCAGAAACCTTTAGCATATATCAGGCAGTTAACTGCTTGGTTTGGAGTGATCCCAAATCCTCCCATCTCTGCCGAGTCTAAGGACCTGTCTAATTATCAGTGGTAGCAAGAAGACTGCTGTTGAGTCCTAACAAGAAAAGGCATATATATTAGATAACACGAGGTAGTTTCTTGCATGATAACAATGGGTACATTTTAAAATAACTAGTTAGACATAATTACTTAAAGCAATCAAGAGAAATTTCTAACCTCATCAGGATCTTGTGCAATACTGATTGACTGTCCACCCAAGACTGTGCGACGTCGTCAGTTGGGTGGAGCTTAAGGCAAGTTCAACATTAACTCTTCCAGGACCAATATGCGTGCAACACTGAGCTCAAACCAGAGCAGCTAGAAGCGCTTCCTACACCAGTTGATTGAAGCCTGAATAACAAGGAGTGTGCAAAATTATTCTGCACCTGAATCCACTCCTAAACTTCCTTATTAAACTATTCATGTGAATTAGCTATTGGTAAGGCTTTGAATCATAGTGTGAGTAGTCTATGTCAATGTTCGTTCTTTTCAATGTCAATCATGCCACATTTCTAAAGAGAACGTACCCTTCAATCCCTACCACTCAGACTGTCACCGATTGCATGTGTTTTTGATAACCTTCAGAAAAAAGAGGAACTGACCTCGCCAGTTTAAAAACAGTACTTCACCTGACAATAAATGGAAGGAATATTTTAATGTTATCCAGAATATTTTTAATGTGGTCATATTTCTGTCATTATCAGGGACGGTGTGGTTCCTGCTGGGCTTTCAGTGCGATTGGGGCCATTGAAGGACAGTGGTTTGCAAAAACTAACAAACTGGTTCGGTTTAGTGAACAGCAGCTGATTGACTGCAGCAGATCATATGGAAATGTTGGCTGCAATGGTGGATGGATGTCATATGCCTTTGAGTATATAGTCAATAGTGGTGGCATCAGTTCTGATGAAGATTACCCTTACAACGCAGAGGTAAATTACTTTCAAAATGCATTTTCGGGTATGTTTGTGGTGTTTAGACAGTGGACGCCAGTGCTAATTGAATGAGGAATTAAGGGTGCTTGTATTCTCGTGTATTGCTGCTCACCACTCTGTGAGCCAGCATGTTGATGTGACAATCGGCTGAATCATCAGATCATTCAACATGTTTTGTACTTGATCTGGGGAATGTACACCGCCCAGTACAACAGTTACTGCACCAACATTTTCATACAGTTCCAGCACCAACTCTCTACTCTTAAACCCTATGCGTCAGCTAATAAAGGCAAGTATTCCATCTGCTTTCTTAACCACTTTATCCACCTGTCCAGGTACCTTAAGGGGCCAGAGGATGTGCATACAGGGGTCCCACTGATTGTTTGTGTTTTCCAGGGCCCTGCTATTTATCATGTATTCCACTGCCTTGTTTGTCCTACCCAATGCATCACCTCACACTTACCCAGAGTGAATTCCTCTTGCCACTGATCAGCCTGTCCAAATCCTCCTCTAATCTAAGGCTATTGTCCTCACTATCTACCACACCAAAATGTTTATATTATCTGCAAACTTACTGATCAACCCTCCTACATTCAAATTTAAATAATTCATGTATACCACAAACATCCAGGACCCCAACACTGATCACAGAGGAACCCACTAGATACAGGCTTCCAGTCACAAAAACACCCCTTGACTGTCCCTCCATGCTTCCTGCCACTCAGCCAGTTGTGGATCCAATTTGCCAAATTTGCTTGAATCCCCTGGGGTCTAACGTTTGCTATCAATCATCCGTGCAGGTCCTTATCAAAAGCCTTTCTGAAATCTAAGTGTACCATATCAAAAACGTTGCCCTCATCTTCAAACCTCTCCAAAAAATTCAAAGACGTTAATCAGACATGATCTCTCCTTAACAAAAATCATGCTGACTGTTCTTGATTAAACCCTACCTCTCCAAACACAGATTAATTTAGAATTGGGTCCATTAGTTTCCCCCTCCACTAAAGTTAGACTGACTGGCCTGTAGTTTTTTGGGAGCAATGGATAAACCAGGGAACTACCAGGAAATAATCTGTGATTTGTATATCTTGAAGCTGCACTAACTGCAATGCAGTGTGCTGCCCAAAATCTGCCCACCAATAAAGAAGGAGATCTTTCAATAGTTACCACATTTACAGGCAGCTTATTATCTTTTAAACCTGGAAGTGGTGGTCACCTTCAATAATTGAAGCAGTGTTTTAAGATCAGCTATTAATGATCCTGTAAAAAATATCACAAGTACTTGGAAAATATGATGCAGAATGAAAAAATAATAACGTTTCATATTTTCTTTAATATTTAGCAGCATGACTGCAAATTTGAGAGAAACAAGATTGCTGCCGAGATCAGACACTATGCCTTTGTCATTAGCAGAGAAAAGTATTTAACAAGAGCAGTGGCAAGGATTGGACCAATATCTGTTGCTATTGATGCAATGGAGAGAAGTTTCCGGTTTTATAGACAAGGTAGGAAACAGAAGCTCTCAATGATGTGCATCAGTTGGCTTATCAACCAATTCTGTACAAAATACAGGACTAAAAATCATACATCCACTTGTACTCTTTGCAAATTACTTTTATTTTTAATTCTTTTACAGTATTTTAGAATGGAAACTGCCATACCCCTTTCCCTCACTGATGTCTTACCAGCCCCTGTGCTTACATGCAGTCCAGTCCTATGGGATTGAAATTGAATCAGATTTGTGACTAAGTGCAGAAATGGGGATGGGTAGTATTCCCATTCCCATCCATAGGCAGCTCATAAACTTCTTCCTTTTGACTCAAAAGCTTTGGTGCAGGAGGTGGACAGGAGAAGAGAGGTGCCCTCCCTCAGTAGATGGCCTTCCTGACAGACATTGAGAAGGCAGTGGGAGGTGTTAGCTGACAGGGTGAATGCCAACAGTCTCATCCAAGGATTTGAATGCAGTGCCACAAAAGGTCAACATGAGTGAAAGTATCTTCACATGCTACATCCTTACACAAACTGCTGCATTCATTTCACTCATGTCATAAGCCTAAAGAGACTGGGTAGACCATATAGGACTCAGGTGAGGTGACATATCTTCACCCAGAGAATGATGAGCCAGTTGAATTCTCTGCCACAGAAAGTGGTTGAGGCCAAAACATGGAATGTTTTCAACAAAGAGTTAGATATAGTTCTTTGGGCTAAAGGATCAAAGGGCATGGGGAGAAATCAGGAACAGGGATGATCTGCCACCGTTACATTGAGCAGTCTCGAAGGGCTGAATGTCCTAATGCTGTTTTCCATGTTTGTACGTTTTGATCCCATGAACGATGAAACACAAAGCCAGTTGTGTGAAGCTCCAAGGCTTTATCCAACTTGAAGTGTGAACAATGGAGTCACGGTGCTGAGTCTGCAGGCGTTTGGCGGATGGCAAGTGAGAGTTTAGGTGTTCCTGGGTGGGTGAAGAGCTCCCTGGTTTGGGAGCTGGGGTAGAGTAGAGTAAGCTCACAGCTTGCCGTGATGGTACCAGCCCCCAAAAAATTAGATGGCAGTGAGGTGCCCTCATCCAGCGGGGGTGGGGGGCGTGCACATGAGTGTACGAGATTGCGTGTGAGAGACAGAGTGGGTGCAAAAGAAAGTGGGAAAGCGAAAATGTGAGACAGAGAAGGTATGTGAGAGAGTGAGTATAAGGAAGTGTGAAAGAGGGAGCATGAGAACGTGCATGAATAAGAGATGTTTGAGAGAGAGATTGAGAGATAGGATAAGTGTGCGACAGAGGGTGAATGTGTGAAAGAGAGGAGGAATATGTGAAAGGGTGTGAGAGAGATTGTCTGAGAGATGACTGTTGTAAGAGAAGGAGACAATATGAGAGGGTCAGGGAGAGAGAATGAGAGAGAGGAGCAGTGTGAGAGAGTGTTAGAAAGAGTATGAGTGAGAGAGAGGGTCAGTGCATGTCTGTGAAAAATGGAGAGTTTGTGAGGGAGTGTGGAAGGAAGAGGTGTGTGAGTGTGAGGAAGTGTGTGCTTGACAGAGAGAAAGGGGATATGTGCGTGTCTATGAGGGAGTGAGAAAGAGGGAGAGATGTTTGTAAAGCCATGAGCAAGATGTCTGTGAGAGAGAGGGCTGCCTGTCAGCAACAGGTAGGTGTGTGCAGCAGTAAAAAAGATGGGAATGTGTATGCGAGAGAGGGGTAGTTCTGAGAGAGAGTGGTCCACCAACACATGCCTGGCTGGGAGAGCAGTAAGTCTGAGGCTGAAAGGCCTCTGTTCCCTGATCTTGTATGAATTCTGCTGAGACCAGTCCATAAGTATACACCACTAAAGGTGAACACAAAGTCAGTGTTAACTAAATTCAATTCCTTAGCTCAGCCTCAACTCACTCCCCATCAAAGTAACCAGGACTGAAACGAACACCTCTCACTCTCTCCAACTCTACTTCTTGAGCAAAAAGAATACAAAAATTTTATTAATTACCTCTGCTGTTTTTCACTTCTAGTAGCCATCTTCATTAATCTTTTTTTTAAATGAGCAATTTATTGTTTAGACATCTTTTTGCCAAGCAACATGTCTCTTTTCTTCTTTCCTCAACCTCATGGTGAATGCTGTATGAAACCTTTCCTACCTGAAATTCACACATCTATCCCTTGAGTGAGAAAAAAAAATTGATCTATGTTTGGTCAACAAATGTGCAAGGAAATAATGCTTACACATTATTACGATGGCATAATATTAAAGATCATGTCTTATTACAGGAGTTTACGATAATGCAGCTTGCTCTGCACATTCAGCAAACCATGCAGTGTTGGTGGTTGGATTTGGAAAATTGGGTAACAAGAAGTATTGGCTGGTTAAAAACAGGTATGTACTTTATTAAAACAGCAAACAGCTGATCAGCAGTGTCAGGGGTGACAGGGCAGTGACAGGAGCACTGTATTTACTCCCAGTGTTCTGGGCTAGGGAGGGAAACAAAAGCCAAAATTCCTGCTGCTGATGACTGTCCAAAGACATTGGAGAAGGTGCATAAAAATTCACAAGGATGACTAGAACTGAGAGGATATATTTATCAGAAAAAGCTGAACAGGCTAGAGACCTCAATAATTCAGGAAAGAGAAGGTTGACTTGATAGAAAACTTTAAAATGATAAAAAATTTGATGCTGTGGGCATAGAGAAACTGTTTTTTCTTTATTCATTCAGAGGATGAGGGCATCCCTGGTTAGACCAGCATTTATTGCCCAGAGGGCAGTTAAGAGTCAACCACATAACTGTGGCTCTGAAGTCACATATAGGCCACATTGAGTAAAGATTGCAGGATTCCTTCCCTAAAAGTCATTTGAATTTTTCGGGATGTTTAAAACTCGGTGTCATAAATAGAAGAGAGTCATTAATAAATCCAATCAGAAATTCAGAAACAACCTCCTTACCCAGCGTGGGGTGGAGTTGGGGAAACTGCTACATCGAGGAGTGGTTGAACTGAATGACATGGGATGGCACAGTGGCTCAGTGGTTAGCAATGCCACCTCACAGCACCAGGGGTTCCAGTTTGTACATCCTCCCCGTGTCTCCATGGGTTTCCACCAGGTGCTCTGATTTCCTCCTACAGTCCAAAGATGTGCAGGTTGGGTGGATTGGCCATGTTAAATTGCCCTTAGTGTCCAGAGATGTGCACGTTATGTGGATTAGCCATGAGAAATGCAGGGTTACAGGGATGGGTGTAGTAGATCAGGGTGGGATTTGAACTAGATCCTATCAGAATCTATACATTTTCAATGTAAAGATCTCTATTTCTCTAATCACTCACTATAGAATTGTGATATTAATTCTTTTCTTTCTAATTTTCTAGTTGGGGAACAAATTGGGGTGACCAAGGTTACATCAGAATAGTTAAGAGTCGCGCAAATATCTGCGGGATTTTAAATTACGCAGTTTATCCAATCATGTAAGGAGCCAGGTGTTAAACTCGAACTTCATTGAACTCCGCCTGAAAGAATGATGGAAACATTCTGCTGATGCCGACTCATTTGATACCATTGTTTTAACTCTTGCTGTAATTTGAAAAAGTGAAATAATATCACATTCTGCATATTTCGATAGCTTCACATAAAGGTCACTGTCATTGTGTGTTTGATATATGTAACCACAGTAATGTCTAAGTGACTACAATCTCCAGCTTGTGGAGAGACAATGACCTGAATGTACTGCTGATGTTGAGCCATATAATAAACACTGCCTGTACTCACTTCGAGAGCCAGAACAAATCTGTTGTTTTTTGCTTTGTGTCTAGTTTAATTTGAAATGATAAACGTCTTAAAATAATGCACATATAAAATCTGTTTTAATCCTTACAATGGCATAAGTAATGAACAAATATAATAGCATTGTTAAGGTGTCTAAGCTTAAATCGAACAGTGCTCACATGGGGACGCTTCTGGAAATACAAGTTGATTTGGTCAGGCTGCAGACTGACGTTTCCTACGAGAGTGAGTTCAGACGAGAAAGATTGCATAGTTCAAGGTAATTATTAACAGGTAACTGCAATGTAAATTATTTGCTGTTTACTGGAAAAGCAAGTCATATTTTGAGAAGAGTTCAATGGAACTATTGAGAGAGATAAAGGTTAAATTTTATGGCCCTTAAATGCTGGACAAACAGACTTGGAAACCATTGGATCAGTACTGTACCTAGCAACAGCCTCTGCCACAAAGTGCTATGTGATTTCACAGACCTAGATGTGGATAGTTGTTGCAGTGGAAAGCATCGTGTTCTCTTTCAGTCATTAAGAGAGAACCCTTAAAGCAAAACAAGCTACTACCTCTCTCAACAAATTAGTTTGAAAACCTGATAAAGTTTAAATATCAGGCTTCCTAACTGTTTCCCATTGAAATAACTCCACAGAGGCCTGTATCCTGTCACCAAGCCACCCTTTATTTATATGTGTATAATACTTGACACTGGTCCAGCTTTCTCAGAGCCAGCTCTCAGAGTGAACAGAACCTATGACTCTCCAGTTTATATCTGTCAGCCAGATTAACAGCCCCAATCAGGGAACTCTATTCTATGAGGTCCACCTGGCTGATCTCCTTACAATCATTACGGTTTCAAGCTTTTTTTCAGAACTTGATATTTCTAAATTATGATTTTTGGACTATACCTACTAGAAAGAGACCATTATAAACTTGCTTTCATCTTTGAAGATCGGAGTTACACCTGCCTTGTTTGCCACAGGGATTTTGCAATGTCCTTACCATAATCCACAAAAAAATGGCAGCAGTACTGAAAGACTTTTCTGGATCCAAATATTCACTGCAGTATGTAGATGACATAGCTTTTGGCAACTGAAGTAGAAGGGATATCATGGTACAGCTACGGAGGACATTAGTTAGGCCACTTTTGGAATACTGCATACAATTCTGGTCTCCCTGCTATAGAAAAGATGTTGTTAAACTTGAAAGGGTTCAGCAAAAGGTATTGCTGGTGGTAGAGGGTTTGAGCTACAGGGAGAGGCTGAAGAGGCTGAGGCTATTTTCCCTGGGGCATCGGAAGTGAGAGGTGACCTTGTAGAGGTTTATAAAATCGTGAGGGACATGGATAGGGTGAATAGCCAAGGTCTTTTCCCCAAGGTAGGGGAGTCCAAGCTAGAGGGGCATAGGTTTAAGGTGAGGGGTGAAAGATATAAAAAGGACCTAAAGGGCAACTTTTTCATACAGAGGGTGGTGTGTGTATAGAATGAGCTGCCAGAGGATGTGGTGAAGGCAGATACAATTACAACATTTAAAACACATCTGGATGTGTACATGAATAGGAAGGGTTTAGAGGGAGACTGGCCAAGTGCTGGAAAATGGGACTAGATTAATTTAGGATATCTGATCGACATGGTTGAGTTGGACCAAAGGGTCTGTTTATGTGCGATACATCTCAATGACTCTTTGACTCTAATATGAGCACCAGTTGTCATGATTCCAACTGATTTTGTTACCGGATAAGTCATATCCCAGGCTGAAATCTGGCTTGATAGATCATATTTTGCAATTTTTTAATGAGATGGTCATTCACTGAAATGTTAGTCCCCAGTGCTGCAGATTTAGTCTTAGCAACAAAACATTACACAAATGAAATGAAGAAAACAATTAAATAAACTAAACTATTTACATATGACACAAATTTAATGGTTTCAACATGGTAAACCACAATCCTGTTAATTCAATAGCACCCTTTTAAAAAGTTCAAACTTCAGAGACAGCATTCCTTTCTCTACCACATAAAGCATTTGGCTTAGACTCCCTGATCTCAAGAATCTGTTTTCCTTTTCTTTGAATTATCATTCAAGCAAAATTGGACATTCTCAACTTTAAATAACCCATTCAGAGTTTTAACCAAACACTTCTGGTCTAGAACTTTAAAATTAAACTGCTTTTACTGAGATAACCCATTTCTTAACACCTCTTAACAATCTTACGAAGACACTAGCTCACTTAATACTGGTAGCAACTGGTCTTGTCACACAAGAACCATGCAGTTCTAAATGATTAGATCAATTAACAATAAACAGCCCAAGCAAATCCATGAGTAGCACAGAATTTGGAAATTTCAAAGTGTAAAAGTATTTCACTGATAAGACACTGTAAATTTGAGATTGAACACAAGGTGACAACTCCTAAGTACAATAGAAAAGAAATTGTGTTTTACCCAAAATGGAGAGGACTATCTCTTGAAATTGGTATATATATCCAGGTATATATCTGGTGCAGCTTGTAACTGGGGAAAGAGCAATTATTAATGCTTGAAAGTAGAGCTTGCTATAATTAACAAAGAAATTATGTTAAGGAAGAGATAATTTGTCAGATGTTTAAGGGGATATTTCTGAATGCAGTCTTCTTTAAACTAAGCAACTAGGAAGACATACACACTAAAACAGTGGGCAAATCATAACCAAGATAACCCAAAGATTCAAAATTGGACAAGGGACTAAAATGTAAATACCACTCTTCACTGTGCAGTTGTTTGAACTCACAGAAGAAACAGACATCTCATTTCATATTTTGTTGCTTGTGGTCAGTCAGGATAATTGCGTGGGTCTTGGCATTGCATTGAATTCAGTTCAGGCTTGACACATTAATTTAATCACATCATTTGGTTTAGACTATGACTTTGTTACAATACTTGACCCTGTAGCGTGCTGCATCACAAACAGGAGCTAGCTCTGGCAAATTAGATTAAATGTAGTTCTTACTTACACCTTAACGCACCTTGTTCTGGGCTTTCATTTACTCTGTCAATTTCATCCATTATCCCTCATTCATTTTTAAACAGATTATCTTTTGACATTTCTTAAACGGCCTGTCTCAAATTTTCATGTGGTTGTTGATTTGAACTATTTCAGCATAGTCATCACTGAATCTATGTTAGGCACAATTTCATGGTTCACTTAGTATCCAAACAGCGAGAAAGTTAAGCATTTGATGTGAATTGATGCAAATTCACTTATTGGATCCACAAGCTGTGCATCGAATTGTTGCAAAGTGAGTTGCACTGTTTTGAACTTGTTGATTAACCCTGGAGACCTATGCAACGATTTTTGTTGAGGTGTGCCTTGAGCAGCTCCATGACGAAAGACTCTGTGCTGTTCAATCTGTTTGCTGGGACGTTCACCAAAACAAACATTGACTACACCTGGAGGACCATCAACTCAGTGAAAGATACCCACCGCCGGTCTGCCTGAAATTTGTTCATCTTCCAGTGTAAAGAGTTTACTTCGACTGAGTATTGCAGACTGGTAGATTCCAAGGTGCAGGACTGTGTGCTGAGGGATGCATGTAAGCTTAGGCCAGCTGCCGTAGACCCTCTCTTTGCCTTAAAGTGAGTATCCTGCACAGTCAGGAAATGCCTTTGGTTTCTGCAACTGCAAGGAATGTCAAATTCCAATGTCTGGTTTTTCCTTCTACGCAAAGACTGTACAGAATTGCTTTAGTGCCCTCATATGTACATAAAGGTAACTCTTTTAATTAATAAAGTATATTTTTTCAATAAAAGAAATACTGGTCTAACTTAACTTGTGCACCTCAGATCAGTAAGACCAGCTCTTTCATTTCCCTGTATTACTGTTTCTTTTACTGATTTTTCAGGCAAGTGGGGATCTATCCCAGGATGAAGTAAGGGCCTGTCCTGGGTCAGAAGTGGCCTGCCTCAGGTTGGTTAGGAGCCTGTTCTGGGCTGGTCAGGGCCTATTCCAGGCTGGGTGGGGCCTGTCCCAGACATGTGGAGACAGAATGCAAAAGACTCGATTGGCTCAGCTCAGAAAGGATGGGAAACGAGCCCATGTGATGCAAGGTCATGTCAGAGTGGGACAATGTATGGCCACAACTGGAAAAAGCTAAGTTTGGATCTGCAAACAGAGCGGGGGAGGGGGAGAATCAGGGAAAATGTGCCTTTCAGGGAAAGTTCTCCCCTTGGAACTCCGGTGGGGGTGAACCAACAGGCCCTTGGCCTCCAGAGTTTTTAAAGACTATGTAGTTGGAATGGAAATCATACGTGTTTTCTAAACCAGTGCATTCTATGCTTTAAATAATATTTCGTAGTTTGTTGACCAAAATTTGACTGTTAATTTATGTTTAATTTATGTTGATTAAAGTTTTAGATCTGTGGCTCGGGTTGTGGATGAGGTTGTTCTTGCTCGCCGAGCTGGCTTGTTTTTGTTCAGATGTTTCGTCACCCTGCTAAGTGTCATCACCAGTGGAGCCTCCGATATATGGTATATAAACCCATACAGATCAAAGCTGGAAATTACACTATTCACCATAAAGGACCAGACAGCAGACTAGAATAATATCGCTTCATCGGAGATAGTGACGAAATGTCTGAACAAAAACAAACCAGCCGGGCGAGCAAGTCAACAGCCTCAATTTATGTTGACTTCTGTCTGTTTGTTAAACTACAACTTTTAAAAAGCGAAATATCGTCCCTTGTTTTTCTTGGGTTCATTCAGTAGATTCAGTTATTTGAGTTTGTTGGCCTCCAACGTGTTTACTTTTCTCTTCAATGTATTTATGCTGTTCATATCAACTAGTCCACATGGTAGCAAATTCAAAGCTCAGTAGGAGAGGCGATGGCCTTGTGGTATTATCAGTAAGTCATTAATCTAGGAAACTCAGCTAATGTTCTGGGGACCAGGGTTCAAATCCTGGTATGGTTGAATTTGAATTCAATAATAACATGGAACTAAGAATCTACTGATGACCATGAATCCATCATCGTGGGGAAATACCCATCTGGTTCACTAATGTCCTTCAAGGGAAGAAATCTGCCATCTTTGCCTGGTCTGACCTACAGGTAATGCCAGATGCACAGCAATGTGGTTGACGCTCAATGGCCTAGCATGTCTTTCAGTTCAAAGGCAATTATTACCGTGTGCTGGCTAGCCAGCAGTGCCCACAACCCAGGAGTGAATTTTAACAAAAAGTTCAATATTCTAACTACTGTCAGGTGATGATGTACCACACTGAGTGTACAAATTCCTACCAGGATTCTTTCCAGTTTGCCTAATCTAAGTGAACAACAGCTAGAAACCAGAACAGGAAGTTCAGCAGCTTTTATTGAAGTATTGTGTTCAAATCTAGTCCTTATGCTGGAGTAAATACCCTCTTTAAAGCAGGGGTCCTGCATTTGTAGGAGTGAATTAAACTTTGAGAGTTATCAGATTTGTATTTTTCAGTAAAGGCTAAGAGCTTTGTAAATTAACCACCCACCAGCACTCATCTCAGGATGCACAAACGACTACATGCCAATAACATATAGTTGTCATGAATCGCAGGGGTCTTTTCCCTAGGGAAGGAGAGTTCAAAACTAGGGGGCATATTTTTAAGGTGAGAGGAGAAAGATTTAAAAGGGACTTGATGAGCAACATTTCCATACAGGGGGTGGCTGTATGTGGTATGAACTGCCAGAGGAAGTCGTACAACATTTAAGAAACATTTGGACAGGTACATGAATAGGAAAGGTTTAGAGGGATATAGGCCAAATGCAGGCAAATGGGACTATTTAGTTTGGGAAACCAGGTCTGCAATGGACGAGTTAGGCCAATGTGTCTGCTTCAGTGCTGTATGATGCTATGGCTTTTAGGATAGTAAAATACACTAGGACTCTTCAAAGAAGCATGACCAGAAAAATAAGACACCCGTGCACAGAAAGGGATGTTTCAGATGTGTAACAAATAACTTGGTCAAAGATATAGGTTTCAAAGGAGCTGACTAAGGAGAAACAAGAGATTTGCAGAGGGAGTTCCAAGTCTATTCAGATGAAGACACAGCACCAATAATGGAGAAACAATAATTAGGGATGAAAGATGATCTGGAGTTGGAGGAAAGCATAGTTGTCGTGTTTTAGAAAGTTGCAGAGGTAATCTTATCAGAGGAAGAGAAAAGAGGCCAAAGAGGGATTTGTTTGTGCAAAAGAAAAATAAAGTTTAAAATTAAGAGAACTCTGAGCCAAAGTAAGTCATCGAGCACAGAGTGATAAGTAATGAAATTTGATCCAAGCTGGGAAGGGGACCGTAGAGTTTTAGATGAGCTCAGGTTTATGAAGGTTATAACTTGGAAGGTCAATCAGAAGTGCACTGAAAGAGTTCATTCTGGAAATACTAAAAGCCTAGAAAATTGTTTCAGCAGCAGAAATCAATGTAAGAGACGCAACGTTATGGGAAATCATTTCAGTGTTCTTGGTAATAGAAACAAAATTGGGCTAAAGAAAGTAAAGTCACCCAAAGGACATGAAGAATGTGAAGGTTGCAAGTGGCCTGCTTCAGCTCAAGACAGTGGCCAGAGGAGGGCAAGGAATTAATTGAGAGGGAACACACTGAAGAAAATAAGTTTCAATCTTCTGAATTGTGTCTCATCTAGAATCAAAAATTGGACGAGCAGCCTGGTAGTGCAGGGGCAGTGGAGGAGTTGTAAGATTTGATGGTGTGATAGTGAGGTGATGAAATCATGTTTTTGGAATGGTGCTATCAAGCATAAAGATCGATCCTTGGGAGAAGTCAGAGGACACGATGTGTGGGTAAACCATTGAATGAGATTCTCTAATATATTACAATACATAGTGCAATTGGAAATACAGTAAGGCTGTAAGCACATAAACACAGAATCACTACTGGCAAATTTTACTGCATAGATGCACGCTACTTAGAAGTACAGACACTTGTCTGCACATGTTACACAACACAATTGTTTAAGATATCATAGAATGACAACAAACAACAGATCAGCAGTAATTTGAACCTGTGTGTTGCTATTGAAGCAGATGTGGTTATCATTTCATTGAAGCCAGAAAGTAGGCTTTCATTTATCATAATAAGTGTTTTTTTTAACATTCTGTAACTAACTATGCATAAATAGAATGACAAAGATAAATGGTGATATATATGGTTAGCAATGATCCATAAAGTCAGCAGCTTCAGGCAGATATAGTTTGAATATTGCTGTTGGAGTTTTATCCAGTTATAACTGATTCTTGAACCATCAAACCTCAGGGTAAACTGCATTAGAAGCAATTCCACAGTTGTTATTCATGTCCTTAGCCATGTGAACGTATCCTCTGTTGCCCCAACTTGCTCCCCAGCTGAAGCATATAAAATAAATTTGCATTACAGTCCTGGTGAGTCAAGACATTAGAAATCAAGTATTCAAGGCCATATTTTAATTGCATTTTAGGATGTGGAGGTGCCGGTGTTAGACTTGGGTGGACAGTCAGAAGTCACACGGCACCAGGTTATAGACCAACAGGTTTATTTGAAATAGCAAGGTTTCGGAGCATTGCTCCTTCACCAGGTGAAGTCACATGACAAAAGAACAGCACTACAGAAACTTGTGATTTCAAATAAACCTGTCGGACTATAACCTGGTGTCATGTGACTTCAGACTTACTTTTTTGGAGATTGAGGGATAGAGATCTCTTGAATGGTTTATAGGATAAAGAGGGGGCCATTTAATTCTGAGACAGATGCATCTTTTCATTACATCATGGCTGACTTTCACAACAACCCCATTGACCTGTTCTATAGCCCTCGATAGCCTTGTCTGAAAATAATCTGCTAATCTCAGTCTGAAAAATTTCAATGTCCCAGTACCTGAGCATTGAGAAAAAGAATTCTGTATTGCTACGTGAAAATGTATTACCTAATTTTGCTCCTGAATGGCTCAGTTTTATTCTTACAATTCTGCCTTATCTGGGTTCCCTATAAAAAGAGCATCTGTCTGAATATATCGTATAAAATACATGGTCATTAAAAACACTTCAACTGGGGCATCCCTCAAATAGTTGAATTGCAGGGGATACAAATCAAGATTTTGGCCCCTGTCCTCACCATTTATTCCAGGCTTTTAATTCATAGGTCTTGCACACAATTTGCGCAGCAGTGCTCTGAACTTTCCATCACACTAAACCTAATGGGGTGCCTCAGGCACATTACATTTATTAGCCCAGCAGCAGGTTGGCAGGGGGGGGGGGTGGGGGTGGGGTCAGCATTAGCTGCTCTTACTGGCTATTGACCAATATTCCAGTGAGTTGCTAACAAGTTTTCTTCCTACTGCCAATGTTTTTTGGATTCCCCAACCAATGACAGAGTGCAAAGCCAGTTTGCTCCACTCATTGTAGCCAGTTGGGCCGCACTCAGAGTACCGTGAGTAGATCTGGACCCCACCCATTAGGAAAGATATACTGCACACTCCATCCCTCCTGGTGTAGACCCTATGCCTACATTCTTTTGTCTTCTTTCATTTTTTTGTCTTTAGTCATTCAAGGGATGAGGGCGTCGCTAGCCAGACAGCATTTATTGCCCATCCCTAATTGCCCAGAGGGCAGTTAAGTGTCAATCATATTGCTGTAGGTCTGGAGTCACATGTAGGCCAGACCAGGTAAGGATGGCAGTTTCCTTCCCTAAAGGGCATTAGTAAACCAGATGGGTTTTCCCAACAATCGACAACGGATTCATGATCATCATTACATTCTTAATTCCAGATATTTATTGAATTCAAATTCTGCCGTGGCAGGATTCAAACCAGTGTCCCCAGAACATTATCTGGGTCTCTGGATTAACAGTCTAGTGATAATACCACCAGGCCATTGCCTCCCCTCAACAGCCTAAGGTATTTTAGCTCACGTGTGTTGTAAATTGCTGCATTTTGTTTTATCTCCTCTTGGTGTACAATATTGTGAACCCATTAATGGAATCAAGAATTACCATCTTTATAATTTTTACTGTGACCTCAGTCCCTATGAAAGTAATGAGATCATGACCCAGTGATTTGCTGTTGAATGTTTGGTTGATAGATTAATATCAACCAGGGCAGCTGGGAGATCTCCCCTGCTCTTAAATGGTACAACAGAATCTATTCTACCTGGAACAAGCAGAGCATGCTGCAGAAACTCAATGGGTCTGGCAGTATCTGTGGAGAGAGAAGCAGAGTTAACATGTTGAGTCCGATATGACGCTTCTTCAGAATTCACTCCTCCTGGAATCCCCACTTTCATCCACATAGCTTGCAAGAATCTCATATTTGTTGGAGTGGCTGAGGATCCTTCAACTGTTGAACTGTTCCTGTGTCCCATTACCATCCTCGCCTGTAGTCATTGCCTCTTGTCCCTGATCATAGATCAAATCTGAATGAATTAATCTGAGGGATGTGACTGCTTCCTGTAGTAGAGCCTCCAAGTAAAATTCCTCTTCCTAGATGTGGCACACATTTGGATTCCGGTTCCTCAACTCAGATCCAAAATTCCTTGAGCTGTAAACAATTACTACAAATGTGTTTGTCCAAGATCACCTTGGTGTCCAGCAGCTCCCACATGCTGCAGCAACAACACATCATCCATTAGGCCAATATTATTTTATGTTATTTAATTTGTCATTTCATGACTCAAACTTGCCACTCTTTAAATCTTTTACTTCAGCTATTTTTAATAAAAAGAGAGAAAAAAGAAGCCTAGAGACTTCAAGACAAACTAAAGACTTTACTTTTACTTCAAAGAAATAGTCACCAGTTCTTTTACTGAATGGTGGAGCAGGATCAACAGGCCAGATGGCCCACACTTGCTCCTATTTCTTATATTCTAATCCTACTCACCAGTCGGTTGCCTTCATCGTTCTCGGGTCATGTTGTTGACCATGGCATCACTCTGCCTCTGGTTTCACTATAAATCAGCCTTCAGTCCATGCTTCGTAACCCCCTCCCATTCATTACCTGCTCTGAAGATTTTACTTTATGCATTACACTGTACTTAAAGCACCTCTTTTCCCTATGCATCCAATTCCTAGATATACTCTCTCTGTCTCTGACTTACTCAGGAAAGGTTCCTTCACGCTGGCTGTGTGCTTTAAGAACTACCTTTCCTTATAGAGATAACATGGTGCGGAGCTGGAGGAACACAGCAGGTCGGGCAGCATCAGAGGAGCTGGAAAGCTGATGCTTCGGGTCAGGACCCTTCTTCAGAAATATTCTTTTTCTGAAAAGGGGATTTGACCTGAAACATCAGCTTTCCTGCTCCTCTGATGCTGCCTGGTCTGCTTGTGTTCCTCCAGCTCCACACTGTGTTATCTCTGACTCCAGCATCAGCAGTTCTTACTATCTTTTCTTGTAGAGAGCTTTGATGTGTCCTTTACTTCAGGCAAGAGATTTTAGGTGATTAACAGATAACTGCTACGATCAGGCAAATGTCTTTTTTAATTAGGCTATTTTAACTTAAATCCTGTCCATTTTAGGTCTGAATCTCACTTCTACTCTCAAACTTAACTTGAAAATAATTTACCAGTTGAATTTTCACTTTGAACCATATTCTCAGATACTCACTCAGTCTCTGCACAGACTTAGCTGTGAGTTCAGGAGACATCATTTTCCTCACTGGGACTGCTTGTAGTCCCAATAGCCACTGCTGTGTTCTTCTGGTGCTGCTTTGATAACAGACGGGTGGGTCAATCCAATTGGCCAGCAATCTCAAGGGCAGGACATCCTGTCCCTGAAGGGTGAAAGTTCCACCCTTGAGTAATTAATGCTGCCCTGGATTAGTATCATTATGGAACAATCAGTTTTGGGTCAGTGCTGACTAAGTTTTAACTCTGCTGGGAGGATAGTCTGTACATCACAAAATCTATCCAAATGATATGGGAAATAGCCGGTTCCCATTTTATCACAGATCTTTTCTTTTTCTCACCATCCCCTTTTTGATCTGCTTAAAACCTTTGGCACTTCTAATTTCTCTCAACTCTGAAGAAAGTTCTGGAATATTAACTTTGTTTCCCTCTTCACAGATGCTGCCAGACCTGCTAAGTATTTTGCGCTCTATTACCAATTACAGACTAACTTCTGTGAAGCCTTAATACCTGGACAACAAATTGCAATCATGTGGACAAAGAGAGTTAAGCCTATGACCAGTATGATGGCAAGTTTTGACTTGGTAGCTTAATTATAAATAAAAATAATTTTGAGGCAGCATTAAGATGTTTTTAACATCTTGCTCCAACATCCACTCTGTGATGTACCTGTTTTTAACAATCCAAAATGGCTTCTGATTTTCAGCTCCATATCCAACAACCAAGATCCCATGATCCAAATTGTCTGTACTGCAGTGAGGTTCATAAAATATTCCTGCCAGAAAATAAATATTCATAATTGTTATTGCAGAATTTCTCAATGTTGCACAAGTCTCTAATAAAAGTTGGAATTTTGTGTGTGAAATATCTAAAACCCATGAAAATTCTGACAGAATCAGGGTTGAACTAAATTCCCATATTGGTCCCTGTTCAGAGATAACCTAGAACAAATTTTTTTTAATTATTCATTCATAGGATGTGAGCATCACGGGCTAGGCCAACACCTATTACCCATTCCTAAGTGCCCAGAGGGCAGTTAAGAGTCAACTACATCATTGTGGGTCTGGTATCACATGTAGGCCAGACTAGGTGACGATGACAGATTTCCTTCCCTAACAGGCATTAGTGAATCACATGGGCTTTTCCTGACAATCAGCAATGGTTTCATGGTCATCATGAGACTCATTTACAAATAATTATAGAATTCAAATTCCACCATCTTCCATGGTGGAATTTCGATCCAGGTCCCCAGAATATTATCTGGATATCCTGATTAACATTCCATTGATAATACTACGAGGCCATTGGCTCCCCCATAATCATTAAAAGCCCAGGTTTCAGCCATTCCCATCTTCCAATAGGATGTGTTGATTGAGAGGAAAAACTGTGGAAGTAATGGGCTCCTTAAACCTATTCCCTATTATAGCTACATCCAGCTTAAGTGTGTTCATGGGTACCTCCAGAAAAGTTGTCCATTTCGACCCATGATAGATGCAACCAATCCAACATCAAAAAGTATAACTGAAAAAAAAGGTGTGGTCCTAATTTCTACTTCAATTGATACTTTAATGTTGAAACTTACATTCTTCTATTTTGTCTTCAGCCCTATTTGAATCTCAAATGTCTCCTTTCAGAAAGGCAGGCTATTACTCCAGTACCATTTTTTCTCAGTAGCTTAGTGTCCATGTGCTGCCATGTGGCACGATGAAAGTGGCCCAGTGGGATTGTGGGTAGGCCATCAGTAGACGTGACAGATTGCTGTTTTGTTTCACCCTAACGTATTTCTACTTCCTTCTATGTGTCAATGGAAGTTTTGGTCTTTGCTCTTGAAAGACCACACAATCAGACAAATTGTGCAACTTCGACATCTGGAGTTCTGCCAAAGCAGATTTCTGATGTGTGGTTTTGGTTGATGAGGAGTCTGTCAATTTTCAAACATGACCATAAGAACTAAAAACAGAAGTAGGCTATTCAGCCCATTGGGTCTGCTCGGCCATTCAATGAGATGATGGTTGATCTAATAATCCTCAACTCCACTTCCCTGCCTTTCCCCCATAACCCTTCATTCCCGTTACTGATTAAAACTCTGCCCATCTCAGCATTGAATGTACTTAATGACCCAGCCTCAACAGCCCTTTGCATTAAAGAATTGCACAGATTCACTACCCTCTGAGAGAAGAAGTTCCTCCTTATTTCTTGACTAAAATGTGTGCCCTCTTATCCTGAGATAAGCCCTCTGGCCACAGACTCTCCCACAAGGGAGCACCAACCTCTCTGTACCTACATTGTCACTAAAATTAGGCTCCAATCATATCCAATCATATCAGAGAAACAGTAACACAATTTGCCAGCATTTATGACAGCATGACTCCCTATTATCTAAATCCCCAATAAAGCAAGTTCACAGTTTGTACCTGACAGTGGATAGGCATTTAAAGGGACACAATAGAAATATGTCTAACAACATTTGAAGATTATTTCTGAGCTTTTCCCTTTTTCTTTGAAATATTCTTTCGTAGCAACTGGGCTTCACTGGCTGGTTTGGCATTTATCACCCAACCTGGGTTATCCTTGATAGAAGATAATGGTGAGCTACCTTCTTGAACAGCTACAGCCCATCTGGTGTAGATTGATCCACAATGCGATTAGAGTGGGAATTCCAGGATTTTGACTCAGTGACACTGCACAATGGCATTCATGTCAGAATGGTGAATGGCTTGAGGGTGTAAGGAGGGAAATGAACTTGAAGGTGGTGGTGCCCTTCCAGATGGTTGTTTCTATGCGTTTGGAAGTTGCTAAGGAGACTTGGTGAATTTCTGCAGTACATCTTGTAGATGGTACACACTGCTGCTATTGTCAATGGTAAAGGGAGTGAATGTTTGTGGATATGGTGCCAATCAAGCTGTCTGCTTGGTCCTGGATAGCGTCTTGAGTGTTGTTGAGCTGCACCAATCCAGGCAAGTGGAGAATATTCCATCACACTCCTGACTTATCCCTTGTAGATGGTGAAAATTCTTTGGAGAAGCAGATGGTGAGTTACCTAACCTCCGATTTGCAACTATAGCCATTGTATTTATATGATTGTATGGGGATTGGTCAGCTCTGTTAGCCTGGCATCTGGTTTGGCAGATGGAATGATGCCAGTAGGTTGGGTTTAATTCCCAGACCATCTGAGGTTACCATGAAGGACACTCCTTTCTCAACCTTGCCTCTCATCTGATAAATGGTGACCCTTAGTTTAAACCACCATCAGTTCTCTCTCTCTCACTCTCTCTCTCTAATGAGAGAGTGGGGCCTTTTCCTTTTCTTATATGGATAGTCTCGTTCAGTTTCTGGCCAGTGGTAACCCCCAGTACTTTGATAGCAGAGGGTTCAGTAATGGCAATGCCATTGAATGTCAAGGGGAGATTATTAAATCATCTCTTATTTGAGATAGTCATTGTTTCTTCTTCGTCCACTTCCATTGAGTTGCTCAGTAGGTTTATACTGAGCGCTTTTTATTTTGGTGGAACAACAGGGGCCCCAATATGAATCCCACTTGCAAAAACATTTACTTTTTGAGGAGGAAGGTAGAAGAAAAATGGAGCAATATTGCTACCCCAAGGGAGCTTTATTCCAGACATGAGTTATCACACCTAGCAATGACCAAGGTGAACTTAAAACAGGATATAGAGGTTTTGAGTTAGCAATAAAATGCAAAGCTTGTGATGATGATGTGGCTTCAAGAGCTTATTTTGTCCTGGTCTCTTTTAGGACAAAGGGTGATTAAGAGTTGACAAGCTGGTCGGTTAAGACCACTTGAGTAAACAGCTTGGGAGGTTTGGGTTCTTTCAAACTGCTTGAATGGGTGTGTCTAGCTCTCATAGATCAGGTTTCTGGGTTTCTGGGTTTTGGTTTTTCAGTGGCATCAGAAGCTGTTGGGATCTCAACAGATTTGGAAGCTTCAGTGAATATCTCGTGGCTGACACTCTCTCTGAATTTTCTCTTGTTTTTTCCCCTCCAGGATTGGAGAACTGCATGTGAGAATCTGTGTGAAGTTACCTTTTGCCAAGGCATGTGTTTATGGCATTTTACTACTTTGGGACAATAATTGTAGTGATTGTAACTGTTATTCTGTTAAGTTTTCCAATTGAGTTAATTTATTCTAAGTTCCTCTTTCTTTTGTTTGTATTTTAACTATAGTGATTAAATAAATTACGTTTTCCTTCAGGTTGAGTAGTTTGACCAGTCGCATTGCATCTGGAATATGGCACATCACATTTGCCTTTAAAATAAGAAAAAATTAAGGTCTAGACTAACTTCTTAAAATATTTTGAGGGGGTCTGGTCAGTCCATAACAAGCTGAACTGCCTGCTGCGTACCTGCACTGACATATACCACTGAGCTGCTTCATACCGGTAAACTGTACTGTCAGATTTTCCTTTGTCATTTTCTCCCAAGAATTCTACTGTGTTGCTCTATAGAGATTGTTGGAAATGGGCAGATACTGGAAAATTCTGGAATTATTAAGCTAAGACCTGGGACACATTGGATGGTGCTTGGATCTGACGTTTCTTGACACATGAAGCGTGCTTCCCTGCTGCTTTAATCTCGATAACAAGCACGAACCAGTTTAACATGCTGAGAAGGTTTGCTTTTTACCTGATTTGTACAACATGAAAGATCTATGCTCGGCATCTATACCAGCAGATATCGGTCCAACTGTGGCCACTGCAGCAGCTAAATCCGCTTCCGAGCCTGATGGAATCTGCTTCACACCTTTGCAAGTAGCAACAATATCGCTCTGGTTGAACATACAATTGCCATCCTGAAACCAAAAGCAAGTCAAAAAGAACTGAGTAAGCATAGGATCCCAAATGTCACCCAGGAATATTTTGGCAGCCGTTACCGCATTGGTTGAAAATGTAGATTTCTGGAGAAATTTGAGGCAGCGTTCTTTCTATTCATAGCAAACAAAACCTATCAACTATCTGACAACTGCCAAACAATGAAGTTTCAGAAAAGAGTTACCTTTGCAGTGTATGGATAAGACTGCTCAGAAGTGATGCCCTTTTCTTGTATGAATAGGAAACCTGCCAGGACAGATCCACCATTACATCCAGCATTTCCCACAGCTCTGCTACAATCCATCAGGTACTGCTCACTCAGGGAAATGAGCTTTCCTGTTTTATTAAAGACTTGCCCTTCAAGTACACCAGTAGTACTGAAAGCCCAACATGAGCCACATTGCCCCTAACAAAGAAATAAAAGTCTCAGTGAGAGGGGAAATGGTTTAGGACATTTTTCTAATTTTAGACTTCGGAGAATTCATGAGGAAACTCGTTGTTTGGAACACAATCGAGAATAAAAAGTTGAGGCAGAAACAGTAACTTTAAAGATTTACTGGTCAGGTGATACTAAAATAGTGTTTTAAAGAGTAAACAAGGTGAAGCACAGGAATGGAAAGCAGAAAGGGAAAGAATGGGTCCGTGCAGTATAAGGTTTCCCCCACATTGGGAAGGTGTATAGGAGGAAGGCAGAGTAAGGTGGCAATTAGGAGAGAAGAAAATCCAAAGAAACAATAATAGTGATTTTTTGAAAAAGGAGAAAATAAATGTCAAGGTTTATTGTCCAAGACTAAGATTCTATTTGATTGTGTTTAACGCACAAAACAAATTGTCAATATTTCTGCCTTGATGTATTGTCACATGCAATTCATTACATAATCATACAGACTTTGGATCATCACAACAAACTGATCGTATTGCTTATTTTACCTGTTATAGAAGTTAAATAACATAATTTTAATATTGTGTGGCATCAACAGTTCTTCAAACGATCTCATTTTAATAAGCACCAGAACCATTTCCCCACGTCTTTACCTGGTCCTTCACTGGAGTAACATAACCTTTGGGACGCCAGTCAACAGCCAGAGGCAGTTGGATATTCTGCTGTGCTGTAAACACTTTGGAAATTGACTTCTTGGCTTTGTTTATGCTGGATGCAGACAAAAGCTGCCTGAACTCATCAAAGGTCTAGAAAATCAAAACATCTGAAATGGTGACTTATTCGGATTTAAAGACTCATTTTATTTTGTTTACAATTTCACAGTGAATTTGCATAACTTTCATCTTCTGGCTGCAAGAAATGATCATTTAGGATTCCCAAGAATCAGTCATTGGATGGACCCTATTAACAGCATGCAGCCGAGAGTTGCGTTTGTAAAGTTTCAAACATTCATAGCCTAGATATTCGTACACTGTTGGCGTGGTTCAGTTAATGAGATGTTTCAAAATGAGAAAGAAAAAAAAATCACAAGAAGACCCCTTTACATTTTAAGCAACATTTGTGGGGAACATTCATAAACAGGTTGGTGAGCTGACTAAAAACTTGACCAAGTAATTCTGTACACCTCAGAAAGTATGCTGAGAGTACATTAGCAGTTAATACGGCACAGAGTCAGAAACTGGAATAAGGTGCCCACTGCTCAAAGATAGATGAATTGGATAGATCACAAGAGCTGATGTAACTACATGGAAGAAAATTGTCTGCCAAGTAGCCACCTAAAGAGCCATTGAGACTTGGCATGGAAGTTGTTGGAAGATGTCATCAGAAAGCTCAGTATGGAAACATGAACTCATGCTCAAGGTGCAGAACATTTCATGATTGGATTGCAGCCACAAGTAATTGTTGCTGGGTTTTAAACTCTGTGTGTATATGTACATGAGTGTATGTGTGTATCTGTTTGTGTGTACGTACATCTTTGTGTGTGTGTTTATATGTGTGTGGATATGTGCATGTGTATGTGTGTATATTTATGTGTTTGTATGTATGTGTGTATATGTGTCTGTGTGAGTGTCCTTGTATGTGTTTCTGAGTGTGTGTGTATGTGTTGTGTGGGTGTGTGTGTATTTTTCTGCATATGTTTGTGCGTGTATGCCTGTGAGTGTGTGTGTGTGTGTGTGTGTGTGTGTGTGTGCATGCGTGTTTGGATATGTATGCATGTTATCTATGATGTCAGAAATCCAATGAGAGCAGATTTCCCAAATCTGCTGCAAGGATCTTTAAATGATGTTCCTGCCCAAAGGCAACCGGGTTTTCTACACTGGAGACTTCATGAGGCAAGAAACTTGTCACTGACACTGAAACATTTATGTAGAGGAAGCAACATTGAGAGGGAGGTCTAGAACAAATCAAGAGAGGTGCGTGGTTTAAATCAAGAGGGGAAGCCCCCAGTCATCATGGATTGGCATCCATTTCATGCTTGTCGACACCATCAGGATCTTATATACTTCAATCAAGTTACCTCCTCTAAATTTCAGTGGATGCAAACTTAGTTTGACCAGCCTTTTCTCTTAGAAATTCCAACCATTACAGATATTAGTCCATAAAGCCTCCTTTGAACTTCCTCCAAAGTATTGAAAGCATTTCTTATATAAGGAGACTAATGTGATGCACACTAATCTAGATGTAATCTCAGTAATGCCTTGTATAACTGAAGCATAGCTTCCCTACATTTGCATGCAATTCCCTTCAAATTAACAAAGTTATTCTATTAGCTTTCCTGATTACTTGTTTGGCTGGCATATGGGCAATCTGTGATTCATGCATGAGGACACCCAGATGCCTGAGCGAGCCAGAACTCTGCAACCACTCACTATTTGAGTAATATGCCTCTTAATATTCTACCTACCAAAATGGAGAATTTCACGTTTTCTCACTTCATACTGTGTCAACTGAATCTTTGCCCTTCAATTAAGGAGCGTACGAAGGGATTGATTATGTTCTCTTTCCAACTTATTTTCCTACTGATCTTGCGACATCAGTAAATTTATCAACCACACATTCGATCCCTTTATTGAAGTCTTTTAAGTGAATTGTAAAATGTTGAGGCCCCAGCATGGATCCCAGTAGCACACCACTTGCTACATCTCACCAAACAGAAAGTGGTCCATTTGTACCTATTTTCTGTTTTCTGTTGGAATTTCCATGCCAACGTGTCAACCCCTACATTATAAACGCTTATCCTCCAAAATAACCTTATGAAATACTTTATGGACTCAAGTTCTATACATTCACATTCACTATCTACAGCACATGTTATCTCTTCAAAGAACTCTAATGAGTTGGTTTATATGATTTTCCTTGAAAAGCCATGTTGACTGCTGAAATCCTGGGACTTCCCCAAGTGTTGGGCCATAATTCATTTAATAACAGGTCCTAACATTGGTTGTCTAACTGATGCTAGGCTAACTGGCCTGTAGTTTTTTTTTGTTTTTTGTATCCTTTTTCAAATAAAGAAGTTACATTCTCTATTTTCCAATCTAATCAACCTTCTCCAAATCTAAGGAATTTTGGAAAATTAAAACCAACGCATCAGTTTTCTCACCAGCACTTCTTTTGAGACCTGAGAATGAAATACATCAGGACCTAGTAGATTTGTGAGCCCACAGCTCCAACAATTTACTCACTATTACTCCCCTGGTGATCGTAATTTCTTGAATTCCACCACCTTCCATTTCCTACAGCTACATCCATATCTGAAATAACTCCATAGAGGCCAATATCCTGTCAACAAGTCAGCCTTTACTTACACGTGCAGAGTCCTTGATACAGATCCAGCTCCCTCAGAGCCAGCTGTCAAAGTGAACAGAACCTCTGACGCTCCTGTTTATATCTGTCAGCCAGGGCTCCCTAATTGGATAAGTTAACAGCCCCAATCAGGGAACTCATATTCTACAAGGTCCACCTGGCTGACCTAGTTACAATCTTTAGAATAAGCTTTATAGACTAACGAATGCAAAAAAAATTATTCGGTTCATTTGCCATTTTCTTATTTTCCATTTGTAATTCCGTGGATGTGCTTTCTACAGGGCTAACTTCACTTGGTAAATTCTTTTTTAAGTACATATGGAAACCCTTATTATTTGTATTTATATTGCTATCTAACTTGCTCTTATACACTCCCTCCTTGTTAATATCTTTGTCATTCTTAGCTTTCTTTAATATTTTGACGAATCTTCTGACCTGCTGCATACCTTTGTACAGTTAAATGCACTTATGCGCAGTTTGAATTTATCCTTAACATTTTTACTTAACAAAGGATGACAGGTCTTCCCCTTGAAGTTTATCATGCTCATTGCAATGTACCTATTCTGTAATATGCCCCTAAAGATGTGCCACTGCATTTCTGTTGACTTGTGACTTAACCTAATTTTCCAGTTCACCATCACGTGGTCATAATTGTCCTAACAATGTTGATGTATTAGTCTTTCACTTCTCTACCTTGTCCTATATGTATTCAGTCATATGATGATCACTGCTGCCTAGAGATGCCTTCACTTAGAACCCTTACGATGTGGAAGCAGGCCATTTGGCCAATCGAGTCCTCATATACCCTCCAAACAGCATTTCACCCAGGCCCACCCCGCTACCCTATTGCTGTATTTCCCACCCTAGACACTGTGGGCAATTTAGCGTAGCCAATCACCCTAACTTGCACATCTTTGGACTGTGGGAGGAAACCCACGCAGGGAGAATATGTAAACGCTACAAAGGCAGTTTTCCAAGGCTGGAATCGAATCCGGGTCCCTGGTGCTATGAGGCAGCAGTGCTGACCACTGAGCGACCGTGCCATCTCTACTGAGCCACTGTGCTGGTCATTCATTAATCCCATCATGTTGTACATTACCAGCACCAGTATAGCCTGCTCTCTGGTCAGCTCCAGAACGTGTGATTCTAAGAAACTGTCTTGAAAGGTTCTATAAGCTCATCATCTAGGTTGTCTTTGACCCTCTGATTTTTCCAGTCTATATGTCAATTTACAACCCCCATGATTATCACCCTTTCTGACATGTTTCCATTATTTCTTCCTTTATACTCCATCCTACTGAGTGGGGGTCTCTACACAACTCCCAGAAGCAAACATGCATTTATCATTTCTCATCTCTACCCAAACTGCTTTCTGTGAATTTAGGTCATCACTCTGTTGTGCTAACACCATCATTAATTAACAGAATGATCCCTCCATTTAGCTTCCTGCCCTTTCTAAGTGTCCTGTACATTTCAATATTCAGGTCCCATCCTGCAGCCATGGCTCTGTGATCGTTGCCAGATTGCGATATTTTGTTTCTATTTGTGCGATTAGCTCATCCATTTATTTTCAATGCTCGATGCATTCAGAAACAGCCTTCAGTTTTGTCATTTAATGATCTTTGTAATGTCTCTCTGTCTGTGCTTTGTCTCTACTCTTTGGTTGAGCACATTGTGCCAAATTTGATTTCTCACCCTTAATGTTTGGCTTAAAAGTCTCAATACTTCCTTAATTATGTGGCTCACTAGATCAGCACAGATAACTCACATCTATAACTAAGCTCCAATATTTTGTTAATGTCTCCTATATTTTGTTGTTTAGTTTACTCTTATTACTCCTTTGTGAAGCACTTTAAGATGCTTTTCTATGTGAAAAACATTCTATATGCAAGTTATTGCTTAGCTGATTAAACTACAGTAAGAAGGAATTGCAACTTTCCAACCTGCTTCTAAACTGCTGAGCAAGTAGGTAGAATTTTTTTTATTCGTTCGTGGGACATGGGCGTTGCTAGCTGGCCAGGATTTATTGCTTGTCCCTAGTTTCCTTCAAACTGAATGGCTTGCTGGGCCATTTCAGAGGGCAGTTGAGAGACAACCAAATTGCCATAGGTATGGAGTCGCATGTAGGCCAGATAATGGCGGATTTCCTTCCCTGAAGGGCATTAGTGAAACAGATGGGTTTTGCTGACAATTGAATCATGGCCATCGGTAGATTCTTAATTCCCGGTTATTATTGGATTCAAATGAACCCAGATCCCCCATACATTGGTTGAGTTTCTGGATTAATAGTCTAGAGACCATATCATTAGGCCATCATCTCCCCATATATCCCAACAGAAGCAAAATTAAGTTCCATTTAGGTACACGAGAGTTGGTTGTGAGAATTTGCCAGGAGATTAGTTCAGGGATTTTTAAGCATACTGTTGTGTATCACTGGTGAGGTAACCAAAGCATTTCCATTTTCACCGATGCTATCAGGCCTGTTGAGTGTTTAGGAATTTTTTTGTTTTAATTTCAGACGTTTAGCATCTACTGTCAAAAAATTTCATCAAAAATTTACAATGTCTTAGTTTCCTTGCTTCTCATTCAATCTGCTCAGCATTATCATTTTTGATTCTTTGAATTTTCATTCAGAAGATGATATCTCTCAGCTCCACGTAGTACATACCAGATCTCCAAACTGGTTCATTCCCACAGTAAAGGTGTGTTTCCCCATTGAGTGCTCCAGGTTATGTTGTTCAATGTATCTCATATTGTCTTCCCAAACCAGTCTTCTATAATTCTTCTCATGCTAAAAGCAACATTAAACCAAAGTTAAATCTTGATCTCTTTTACCTTTGCAAATTCGGGTTTTTTTAATCACTTCTGTTGCACACTTAAAAATGAAAGATTTTACAAGCCATATTAACATGCCCATTCCTCTATTCTTGACAGGTTTTGATCTTGTGTGTTGTGGCAGACAATGTTACTCCGTAACAACAGACCTGTTTCTGAAAGGGCAGGATCACCACTGGAAGTTGTTCTGAATCTGAAGCTTCATCCACCGAGCCCTTGTCCAGTCTCATTCATGAGATTTCCATTCTGCACTGATAATCGACCATTAACTTAGAGGGAGACTCTTGCTGAAATGTTGTCTTTGTTTTAAGGGCTGCTCATGGGGACCTTAGTGACACTGTTACACATAAATATTCCACCTGATGGAATCTCTAATTCCTTCTTTCTGTTAATCTTCTCTCTTTGTTCAAAGAGCCCGGGTTAACTGCAATATCACATTACTGACTGTTATAGAATCATAGAGTCCCTACGGTGTGGAAACAGGCCATTCAGGCTATCGAGTCCACCCTGACCGCCTGGAGAGTACCCCAGCCAGACCAACACCCACAGCCAATTCCACTACCCTGCATTTCCTATGGCTAATCCACCTAGCCTGCGCATTCCTGGACACTATGGAGCAATTTAGCATGGCCAATCCACCTAACCCACACATCATTGAACTGTGGGAGGAATTCAGAGCACCCAGAGCAAACCCATGGAGACATGGGAAATCATGCAAACGCCGCACGGACAGTCACCTGAGGCTGGAATCCAGCCCAGGTCTGTGATGCTGTGAGGCAGCAGTGCTAACCACTGAGCCTCTTAGATTGTCATCTCCTATTCCTACCATTTAGGTCCCACCATCACCTACCCCAAACACCTACTCAATGCATTTCTGAACAGCTTGGATGGTGGAATGGAAAGCCGCCAATCCAAGATAATCAGCTTTGGAAGATGTATAGATGAGATATCAGGAGACTAAGTGAATGAGGAAACCTATGGTATATGGACTGTTTCGCACAGTGAGTTATTAGGTTTTGAAAATGGAATGGCGAAGGTATAGTTGAGGTATTCAGGAGAGCATTGAATGGTCATTGGTTATTAATGGGTTCCTTTTGGTAGCAGCCCATGAGATGACAAGGCCTGATGTGTGGAAGCTGGGGTAAGGACATGGGGGAAGGTGCTCAGGCCCTGAAATTATTGAACTTGATATTGAGTCCTGAAGGTTGCAAGTTTCCCCAACTGAAAAATGAGGTGTTGTTCTTCCAGCTTGCACTGAGCTTTGCTGGAGTGCCATGGCAAGCCTGAGGCAGAGATGATGGCCAGGAAACGAGATGGTGTGTTAAAGTGGCCGGCAACTAGAAGCTTGGGTTCATTTTTGTGGACAGAATATAAGTGTTCTGCAAAGTGATCACCTAGTCTGCACTTTGTCTCCCAGTGTAGAGGAGACCACTTTGTAGCAGCAAATACAGTAGATTGGATTAAGCGAAGCACAGGTAAATCTTCACCTGGAAGGTATGTCTGGGCCCTTGGAAAGTGAGGAGGGAGGAAGTGAGTGGAAGGTGTTGCACCTTCTGCAATTGTAGGGGAAGGTGCCATGGGGGTGTTGGGAGTGGAGAAGGCGTGGTCCAGGACGTCCCACAGGGAACAGTCCCTGTGGAAGGCTGACAAGGGAGGGGACGGAAATATGCGTCTGATTGTGGCATCCTGTTGAAGATGGTAAAAATAGTGGCTAATGATCCTTTGAATATGGTTGCTCTCCCATCATCAAAGATTGTCCAACTATCCCCCACTTAGAGTCTCCATGGCTCCCCCTCCCCACTTTCCAAAGGGCCTGGGGCATAGGGCTGATGCCATTCATCATCAGTGTTCTTTGCAGTTGCAGTGTTTCTTGTTGGGTGCAGCTTCTGCTGGGACTGCTGGCAGTTCTCAGAGACTGGACTCCCACTGACGGCTGGAAGTCTGAATCTGCTTCTTAAGGCCAACTGCAATGTGGTTTCAATCCAGGGAAGCTTTTTTGTTAAGATCAGTCAGTTTGTAACCAATGTTTCTAGCCCCAGCCCTTGTAAAATTAAGCACATGATCTCATTGAATGGCAGAACAGGCTCAAGGGAGTAAAGGGTACGCTTCTAATCCTATGGTCCTTTGCTTTCTGATCTGCTGTTACTATGAGGCAGAGCTGAAGTGGAAACTGAGCGTGGGCAGTGAGCAAAGCCTCAGTTATTTCCTGACACAACTGAGATCTGCAAAGTAAATCAGCAAGAGATAAATGTATATTTTGATGTACAATTGTTGGGACAATTATATTAAAAGCTGTTTTCATTTTTCAACCAATCTGTGTTATGTTGATAGTTGGCGTCTGTTATGTTGGGACTGTGTCCATTTTAAAAGGTGAGTCAATTGACTGTGGTAAGTGATCAGCTAAAGTTCATGGACTTATTCAGATTGTTTTGAACTTTTACAGAGTGCACAACTTCAAAATAAAACCTCACCATTGCATTGTAGCAAACGACAAGTTTGCATATTCTTTAGCTCTGACTGGAGGCTAGTAACTACCCAGTATAGAACAATTTGGAATCTCATCATTTCGTAACTTATTGGCATCAGATTCCTTCTTTAACATACTATTCATTAAATATTGAATCGCATTGCTGAAGCATTCCTCAACAAAATCAAAACTTATATAAAGGAATACAAATAGTAAACTTACAGACTCAGAAAGGTTGTGCAAACTAAAAATTCATTAAGATGCATTGAATCTTTAATTCGGAGAATAAACAGATTAAAAACTGTGCTGTTCTATGTTTTATAAGGTAGGGGTAGAGGTTAAATAGACCTTAGGATTCGGGTAAAAGTTCAGCACAACATCGTGAGCCAATGGGCCTGTACTGTGCTGTACCGTTCTATGTTCTATGTTCTATATTCTGTCTTCTATGTTCTATGTTCTAAACCTGATGAGAATTATTCCTAATTGAGGTCTTCATACTGGACTGAATCATTCCAATACTGAGTTCTGATGGAGGGTCACTCAGCCCATAATGTTAACTCTGATTTATCTCCATACCTGCTGAGATTTTCCAGCAAACTTTATTGCATTCCAATGCCGTCCCATTTACTTTCCACCTACAGCGTTGATAGACTTGACCTCATGCAAAGCTGTTGTGTATGTATCCTAATGCTCACCTAATTCTTCTGACCCATCACTCTTGTTCTGTCCCAGTTCCATTGTTGTCTGTCCAGTGAAGCCTCAACTCAGATGTTTTCACTATGCCTTGATATCAATTCATGTCCATTGCCTATGTCTGTAACCTCTTCCAGCCCTACAACTCCCCCGAGATCTCAGGTTTCTACATTTCAGAACTCTTGTTCATCCCTGATTTTCTCTAGATTTCTCCCCATAAATCTCAGCACATCTTAACCTCCCTTTCCTTCCTTAAGATTTTCCTTAAAGGCTACCTATTTAAAATTATTTGAGTGAGCTGCCTCATCTCACCTAACCTGGAGTGTGACAGATTTTCTTTGAAAAAGCTCCTGCAAAGTTCTTCAGGGTATTATACTTATTTTACTGGGTGCTATATTAATGCGGATTTTTTTTCAATCAAATTCAAAATGTGTGAAGTTGCTGCAACGTTTATCAACACAAATCTCTACATACTTAGGAACTAGAGACAGAAATAGGCCATTCAACCCCTTGAACTGTTTCACCATTTGATAAGACTGAGGTTGCTTTGACTGTGGCCTCATTTCTACTTTCTTCTTTGCCTCCTATAACCTTTGACTCCATTTAACTCAGGCTTAAAAAGATTCAATGCCTTAACTTCACTGTTCTCTGAAGAAGGGAACTTCGAAAACTAATGACTCTCTCAGAGAAAAAGAAAAAGATTTCTTTTCATCTCTGTCTTAAATAGGAAACCCATCATTTTTAAACTGTTGTGCCTTGGGTCTAGTCACACTCAGAAAGGGAAACATTCTTTCAGCATCCACCTTAACAAGCCCTCACATAATCTTAAATTTTTCAATATCACCTCTCATTCTTCTAAATGCCAACAGATACAGGCTGAACCTTTCGTCATAGGTAATCCTTTATCCCAGAAACAGGTTAAGTGAAGTGTTTCTAATGCAATTCTTGGAGCATGGTCAACACTTGATTTCTTACCTCTCTGTACTGTTTATTATGAAATGATTTCCAATTGTTCCAGTTTGCATCCAATGTTGGATCAAATGGGGATCCAGAGGCTAATGCCAGAATGCAGACCTCCACACATCCAATTACTAAAGCGAGCATCATGATGGACAGCCTAATGAGACAAAACCTATGATATTAATCTTTATGGTAAATATATGTCAAGATTACTCTGGCCCAAATTGTTATTACTGTTAGTCTGTACAGAGATAAGGTTATCCAGACCAATCTTCCACAAAGATGGTCACCAAGTTTTAGGAAGCTTATTGTTAAGCTGGAGAGGGTTCAGAAGAGATTTACCAGGATATTGCCGGGTATGGAAGGTTTGCGTAACAAAGAAAGGCTGAATAGGCTGGGACTTTTTTCACTGGAGCGCAGGAGGTTGAGAGGAGATCTTATAGAAGTTTATAAAATAATGATGGGTACAGATAGAGTTAATGGTAGGTGTCTTTTTGCCAGGATGGGAAAGACTAAGGAGCACATTTTTAAGGTGAGAGTAGAGAGATTTAAAAATGGCATGAGAGGTATTATTTTCACACAGAGGGTGGTCCACATGTGGATTGAACTTCCTGAGGACGTGGTGGATATGGGTACAATTATAACATTTAAAAGGCTATTGAATAAGTACATGAATAGGAAAGGTTTGGAGGGATATGGGTTGTGCTGAAATGTTATTTTGCAACTTATATCCCAGTTTACTTCACAAACCTGAAAATAAAAAAGCTGATTTTAAGGGCTCTGCTATTGAAGTTTTTAGAATGTCCTAAAAACACCATCGATTCATTTCTTTTCCTGAAGAAGGGTCCCAACTCGAAACGTCAGCTTTCCTGCTCCTCTGATGCTGCCTGGCCTGCTGCGTTCCTCCAGCTCCACACAGAGTTATCACTGATTCACTCATGCCTTTCCAGATTGGAAACCTGACTTCCTTATCTAGGCTGCGCTACATGTGACTCCAATCCCAGGCTAATGTGACTGACCCTTTTGAAGTTTCCCAGAAAACCATGTCAAATTGCTACCAGCCTCCACCTTCTCAGGGCTAAGCAATGAAAGATTAAAGTGAAATTAAATTTCCTGAGATATTCAGAACCTGAAAATGAATAAAGGTCATATTTTCATGATTATTAACTTTCACTAAACTGTTGAGAAAAGTGAAGTTGCCATAATCCTACACTCTGATTTGAGTGAGATACAACTGGTGCAGGTTTAATCTGAGGGTCACCAAGCCTCAGGCAAAAGGAAAGGGTGAGAAGGAGAGTCGTTTGTAGTAACCTCATTCTGCGTTACAAGCCAACCATCCAGCCAACTGAGCTAACCATTGAGTGAAGATCAGAGCATAGCAATTGACTTCTATTTAAATGCTGGGGCACAGTGCCGGCCAACTTAAAGATAACTTGTGCAGAGAAGATTAGGAAGAAGTATATGAACCAGCTCTGAATTCAAATTCAAAGAATGTTTATCAGTTCTATAAGGTAGCTCAATCATATAATGGGAAGTTATTCCAACAATATAAGCACTGCAGTAATTGTCAGATATTTTAATGGAAACTTTGTGACTTAAAGAGCTAACCATCTAAGGCAGTGGACCAACTACACCTCAGTCAGCTCAGTGGGCATGAACAGACAGTACCCAGAATGGAGATCAGGAGGAAGGTTATCTAGAAGCTGCCTGGTCAGTCTGGTACCACATGGCCATTACAATACAAGTCACAAACGATGTTAATACAAATGCTTCAGAAACCTTTCTAGGCTCTGTAGGAGACATTGGGATCACAAATGAGCAGGAAAAGAGTTTATTATTGATGTTCATGTTCGCTGTACAGCCGGTGCTTGGGCCACTCTTTATAAGAACTGAATACAAGAAGCTGTACCTATTGAGAGTTCAAATCAGAGGCAACAATAAGGTTATTTTTTCCCATTTATCTGTCCGTACAACCTTTGATGATGGTGCTGACTTCAGAGTACTTTGCTTACATTATTGAGCGCACGTAGAAGATAAATGTTCCTTCTCAGAAATGTTAAAACAACTTGAAAGAACAAAAAGAGACCCTGACATTTGATATCCACAACAGTAATTTTTGCCTAAAACGACTAAAAAACATAAATTACATCACCTTACCTTCTAATGTTTTTGCTGTCTACAGGGGACACCACCAGGGAGTGTGTGCGAGTGAGAAGTTTTATGCAACACACCTAAGCGTCCTTTCCATCCGAAGGTGTTACCTGATTGACAACTGAAGCAGTTACTATCCTGACAAGTAATGGCAGATAATATCTTTTGGGTCAGAATATATTTATCAAATGTCATTCAATAAGCAATAGCTTTTCTTTCCAAGCTTTCAATATTCTTTAACAATAATCTTTCCTTTTCCTTCCCTCTCTAATGGAGGTGCAAGGTCAGGCTATAGCACAGTTCTAGACTTTGGTACCTCACTAAGATCACCATACTTCATCTGTAAACTTAGACAATGGCAGACATTGTCACAATCATTGTACAGACCAATATCTTTTAAAGCAAAATATGGTTTTCAACTGAGTGACAAAATTAAAAATTTGAGGATAGACTTTCACATTTTAAGATCTTTACTGTAACAAGAAAGCTAAGATCAACATAGGCTAAACATTCGACAGCAGGCAGCGAATTCTGCTGTAATTTTTTAAATTTCATTCATGGGATGAGGGCATCATATTCCAGCATTTAATACCCATCCTTAATTGTCCAGAGGGCAGTTCAAGAGTCAACCACATTGTTGTGGGTCTGGAGTCACATGTAAGCCAGACCAGGTAAGTATCGTAGTTTGATTCCTCAAGGGGCATTAGAGACCCAGGTGGATTTTTTTCTTACAATTGACTCTTAGTCTGAATTCCAGATATTTTTCTTCACCCCCATTGAATTAAGATTCCACCAGCTGCTAGGGCAGGATTCAAAATCAGGTCCCCAGAACATTATCTGGGTTTCTGGATTAACAATCCAGTGATAATGTCGCTAGGCCATCACCTCCCAACCATGAACCCAGCTCTGTATTTATACATAACACTGTACACTCCGCAGCCTTAAGACTAAAGTCTAACTCCCTCTTGATGCAAGGAGTGGATTCTCCAGTGTCCTTTTAAATAAAGTTCTCTTCACAGAATCTTTAGAGTGTAAAAGTTGGACTTCTCCTGATGATTTAGTGGTCTTTCACTCTTCATGTTCTTTGTTTTCTTGAATATCGGCTCCATCGTTCGGTGGGCCCCACTTGGTGATTGACCTAAAAACAATCCTTTCCTCCGCCTGGCTTGTTGTGGGCCTTTCTTCCCCCAAGGTTTGTTCTGACTGCTCTGCAACGAACAAGCACAGCTGCCTTCCTCTCAGTGTCTACGTGTCAAAGCTTGCATCTGACTTTTGATTGAGTTCCCTGGATCTGAGGCAATGCAGCCACTTGATCCTTTTGCTAGGCAACCTCACCCCATTCTGTATTAGCTTCAAAGAGAATGCTTAAAGCATAGCCATCTTATGAAGCATCAAACAACCATAAGATCATTTCCTAGTATTTTGGTGGGATCATCACTCATTGTGTTTTCATTGGCAGACTCACAAGAGCAAGCAGCAGCAGCAAGGGCAGTGAGGGGAGAGTCCGTATTGGAGTGGGTAGTACTCTCTCAGCCCTGATCAGCTGGACACAGGCTGCATTCCACAGGGATTGATGGAACGGATTACCATTCAATTGTAGCAGGGAGACTGATTTACATTGATGGGAACTTCAAACACCATTCAGAAAGTGGAGGGCCCTCCATCACATTCCTGACTTGAAGATGGGTGACACTGAGAGGATATGACATATAAGAAAGGGCGACAGGTTTGAGATTAATTTTAGAGTTGTTCTTGCAGATTTGATGCTGATCAGTCTGGTTGACTGTTTGTATTCATGTATCTTTAGTTAGGTGAAAGGTTTTTGGAGATAGGTTGGAAGTACAGGAATCAGATCAACTGCCAACTTATTAAAGGGCAGAGCAAGTCCAGGTGGCTCAGTGACCTGTTTCTGCTCTTAGTTCATTTATTCACATCTACCAGGTTCTTCTTAAAAGCAAAACACAGAGACAATTGCAGCTCTGGCAATTTACACCTCGATCAATGTATGCCTAGTGCTCATAAAGCAACGTGTGATAGACAGAGCTAAGCAATCCCACAACCAACGGATCAGATCTAAGCTCTGCAGTCCTGCCACATCCAGTCATGAATGGTGGTGGACAATTAAACAACTCACTGGAGGAGGAGGCTCCACAAATATCCCCATCCTCAATGATGGAAGAGCCCAGCACATCAGTGCAAAAGATGAGGCTGAAGCATTCGCAGCAATCTTCAGCCAGAACTGCCCAGTGGATGATTTAGCGCGGCCTCATTCAGTGGTCCCCAACATTATAGATAACAGTCTTCAGCTAATTCGATCCACATGATATCAAGAAACGGTGGGAGGCACTGGATATTGCAAAGGCTATCGGCCCTGACAACATTCCAGCAGTAGTACTGAAGACTTGTGCTGCAGGATTTGCTGCTCCCTGAGCCAAGCTGTTCCAGTGCAGTTACAACACTGGCATCTATCTGGTAATATGGAAATTTGCCCAGGTATGTCCTGTGCACAAAAAGCAGGACAAATCCAACCCAGCCAGTAGCCATCCCATCATTCTACGCTCAATCATCAGTAAAATGATAGAAGATGTCATCAACAGTGCTATCAAGCAGCACCTGCACAGAAATAACCTGCTCAGTGATGCCCAGTTTGGGTTCCACCAGAACCACTCAGCTCCTGACCTCATTACTTCTTTGGTTCAAACATGGACGAAAGAGCTGAATTCCAGAGGTGAGGTGACAGTGACACCCCTTGATATCAAGGCTGCAATCGACTGAGTGTAGCAATCAAGGAGCCCTAGCAATACTGGAATCAATGGGTATCGGGGGCAGACCCTCCGGTGGTTGGAGTCATACCTGACACACAGGAAGATGGTTGTGGTTGTGGGAGGTCAGTCATCTCAGCTCCAGGACATCTCTGCAGGAGTTTCTCAGGGTAATGTCCTCGGCCCAACCATCTTCAGCTGCTTCATCAATGACCTTCCCTCCATCATAAGGTCCGAAGTGGGGATGTTCACCGATGATTGCACAATGTTCAGGACCATTTGTGACTCCTCAGATACTGAAGCAGTCCATGTTCACATGCAACAAGGTCTGGACAAGATCCAGACTTGGGCTGACAAGTGGCAAGTAACATTTGCGCCACACAAATGCCAGGCTTTGACCATCACCAATAACAGACAATCTAACCACCGCCCCTTGATATTCAATGGTGTTAACATCACTGAATCCCCCACTATCAACACCCTGGAAGTTATCATTGATCAGAAACACCACTGGACTCACCACATTAACACCGCAGCTACAAGAGCAGGCCAGAAGCTAGGAATACTGCGGCGAGTAACTTACCTCCTGACTCCTCAAAGCCTGTCCACCATCTATAAGGCACAAGTCAGGAGTATAATGTAATACTCCCCACTCGCCTGGATGAATGCAGTCCCAACAGCACCCTAAAAGCTTGACACCATCCCAGAAAAAGCAGCCCCCGCTTGATTGACATCACATCCACAAGCATCCACTCCTTCCACCACCGATGCTCAGTAGCAGCAGTGTGTACTAGCTACAAGATGCACTGCAGAAATTCACCAAAGATCCTCAGACAGCACCTTCCAAACCCACGACCACTTCCATCTAGAAGGACAAGGGCGGCAGGTATACAGAAACACCACCACCTCCAAGTTTCCCTCCAAGCCACTCACCATCCTGACTTGGAAATATATCGCCGCTCCTTCACTGTTGCTGGGTCAAAATCCTGGAATTCCCTCCCTAATAGCATTACGGGTCAACCCACAGCACGGGCACTGCAGCTGTTTAAGAAGGCAGCTCACCACTACCTTCTTAAGGGCAACTAGGGATGGGCAAGAAATGCTGGCCAGCCAGCAATGCCCATATCCCACAAATGAATGGGAAAAAAATGATCCAGGACATCTCTACAGGACTTCCTCAACGTGGTGTCCTAGGCCCAAACATCTTCACCTACTTCATCAATGATCTTCTCTCCTTCATAATGTCAGAAGTGGGGATGTTCACCGATGATTGCACAACGTTTAGCACCATTCGCAAATCCTCACATACTGAAGCAGTCCATGTTCAAATGCAACAAGATCTGGACAATATCCAGGCTTGGGCTGACAAGTGGCAAGTAACATTTGTGCCACAGAAAAGCCAGGCAAGGACCATCTCCAATAAGAGACAATCTAACAACTGTCCCTTGACTTCCAATGGTGTTACCATCACCGAATCCCCCACAATCAGTATCTTGGGAGTTATCATTGAACATTAACTCAGCTGGACTCACTACATAAATGCAATGGCCACAGGAGTAGGTCAGAGGCTAGGAATACTGCTGGAATAACTCACCCCTTTTTTCCCCAAAGCCAGTCTGCCATCAACAAGGCACAAGCCAGGAGCTTATCAGAATACTCCCCACTAGCCTCCTGGATGGATGCAGCTCCAACAACACTCAAGACATTTCACACCATCCAGGACAAAACACCCCACTTGACTGGCAACCATCCATTCCATCCACCACTGATTCTCAGTAGCAGCACTGTGCAATCTACAAGTTGCACTGCAGAAATTCACCAAAGATCCTCAGATAGCACCATCCAAGCCCACAACCACTTCCATCTAGAAGGACAAAAGCAGCAGGTGCATAGGAACACCATCGCCTGCAAGTTCCCTTCCAAGCCACTCACCATCATGTCTAATCATGCTCGCGTTGCTGGAAAAGCTCAGCAGGTCTGGCAGCATCTGTGAAGAAAAAATCAGAGTTAATGTTTCTGGTCACTGGACCTGAAATGTTAACTCTGATTTTTCTTCACAGATGCTGCCAGACCTACTGAGCTTTTCCAGCAACTTCTGTTTTTGTTCTTGATTTACAACATCTGCCGTTCTTTCAGTTTTTTATCACACTCGTGTGTCTTAATTCTTTTATTCACTCCTGGTACACGGGTGTTGCTGGCTGGACCAGCATTTATTGCCCATCTCTAGTTGCCCTTGAGAAGGTGATGGTGAGCTGCTTTCTTGAACCACTGCAGTCCTTGTGTTGTGTGAAGACCCACAATGCCATGCAGGAGGGAATTCCAGAATTTTCACCCAGGGATGCTGGAGGAATGGTGATACATTTCCAAGTCAGGATGGTGAGTGGCTTGGAGGGGAACTTGGAGGTGGTGGTGTTTCCGTATATTGCTGCCCTTGTCCTTCTAGATGGAAGTGATCGTGGGTGTGGTAGGTGCTGTCTGAGGATCTTTGGTGAATTTCTGCAATGCATCTTGTAGACAGTACACACTGCTGCTACTGAGTGTCGGTGGTGGAGAGAGTGGATGCTTGTGGACCCATCAAATGGCCTGCTTTGCCCTGGATGGAGTCAAACTTCAGAAGTGTTGTTGAAGGTGCAGTTGTCCAGGCAAGTGGGGAGTATTCCATTGTACTCCTGACTTGTGTGTTGTAAATGGTGCACAGGCTTTGAAGAGTTGGGAGGTGACTCACTGCAGTATTCCTAGTCTCTGACTTGCTCTTAAAGCCATAGCACTTATAATGACAAGTGCAGTTCGGTTTCTAGTCAGTGATAACCCCTGGGATATTGATAGTGGAAGATTCCGTGATGATAATATTATTGAATATCAAGGGGTGATGTCTAGATGTTTACTTGTTGAGATGGTCATTGTCCGACATTTGTGTTGTGTCTGGGTTACTCACAACTTGTCAGCCCAAACCTGGATATTGCCCAGATCTTGATACATTTGAGTAAGGACTGCTTCTGTACTTGAAGAGTCGCAAACAGTTCTGAACATTATATAATCAGCAGTGAACATCTCCACTACTGACCTTATGATGGAAGGGTGGTCATTGATGAAGCAGCTAAAGCTGATTGGGCATAGGACACTAGCCTGAGGGACTCCTGCAGAGATGTCCTGGACCTGAAATGACTGAACTCCAACAAATACAACCATCTTCCTGTGTGTCAGGTATGACTCCAACTAGCAGAGAGTTTACCCATCATTACCCGTTGATTCCATTCTCTCCTTCTGCAAATGGAGGATGTACACAGTAATTGCGAATGTGCTGAGACAGTGGGTTGAAATTGTGGAGGAGGAGAATGGGGAAGAAGCATAACACAAGGTTCCTGAGTCACTTCGATAAGCAGGTGGTCAAGCTTGAAAGAGGGTGAGAGGAAGATGGCAGTGCCGATGGGCGATCAGATATTGCCAGCCACCTGGTAACCCTCTGAATTGCTACTCTCAGCTGCACAACAGGCACCAACATCTTAATGAAACCTTGGGGAAAGGTGTCGGCTCATCCCACTAACAAATCTTTATGCTTTTATATGCACCGTCTTGATCTAGCTCCTAAAGGACCTCAATTTCTCTGCCCAGCCCCCTGGGCCTCTACACCTCTCTGGGGAAGAACAGTTACCAAGCCCAGAGGATGCAATGTCAAGATCTGGCTTCCAACACTCCACCAACACAGAAACATTCACCTCACTGTGCGATCTATGACGACAAGGATCAGGGCACACTCTGATCAAACAGCTCTCTGCTGCTAGAAAAATAAATGAATGACCAACGTCTCCAATACTCAGGCCCCTGCTGATGGCGAGACCGTAGACTTGGCTATTAATGAGCTAAAGGTGATGTTTAGGCAGGGAGAGGTGCCAGAGATTGTCCACAGACTGGAGCAAAGGGCGATGGGGATGGGGGTTGAGGAGGGGTTTCAGCTCATAGTCTGCCTGATCCCATGGCTCTGACATGGAGTTCTGCTGCACTTTGTTCTCAATGTTCTTTGCTGCTTCCATAGATTGGGGGGGTCTAGCATTGAGTGTCATCCAGCAATCACAATCAGTATCTGCTGGAAAATGGCGAATGTCTGAGAAGGGAGGGAGGCAGAAGACAGGAAACTATAGGCTGGTTAACCTGACCTCAGTTGTTGGTAAGGTTTTAGAGTCCATCATTAAGGATGAGATTGTGGAGTATTTGGAAGTGCATGACAAAACAGGACTGAGTAGGCATGGCTTCATTAAGGGGAGGTCTTGCCTGACACATCTGTTACAATTCTTTGGGGAATTAACAAGCGAGTTAGACAATAGGCAGTCAGTGGATGTGATCTGTTTGGATTTCCAGAAGGCTTTTACCAGGAGCCACATAGGACACTGCCAAATAAGATGAGTCCATTGTGTTGAGGGCAAGATGCAGACATGGATAAAGGATTGGCTGAGTGCCAGAAGGCAGAGAGTGGGGATAAAGGGGTCTTTTTCAGGATGGCAGCTGGTGACTATTGGGGTTCCGCAAGGGTCTATGTTGGGATCGCAAGTTTCACATTAAACATTAATGATCTGGAAAAAGGGACTGATGGCATTGTTTCTAAGTTTGTGGACGACACAAAGATAGGTGGAGGGATAAGTAGTGCTGATAAAACAAGGACTAGGAGAGTGGGCAAAGAAGTGGCAGATGGAATTCAATGTGGGAAAGTGTGAGGTTATGCATTCTGGCAGGAAGAATACAGGGGTAGATTAATTTCTAAATGCAGAAAGGATTCCAGAATCTGAAGCACAAAGAGACCTCTGAGTCCTATTTCAGGATTTTCTTAAGGTTAACATGCAGAATCAGTTGGCAGCTAGGAAGGCATTTGCAATGCGAGCATTCATTTCAAGGGGGCTGGAATACAAGAGCAGAGGGGTATTGCTGAGTCTTTATAGGGATCTGGTCAGACTGCAATTTTTTTTATTCATTTACAGGATGTAGGCATCGCCGACTAGGCCAGCATTTATTGTCCATCCCTAATTGCCCAGAAGGCAGTAAAATGTCCACCACATTGCTGTGGGTCTGGAGTCACATGTAGACCAGACCAGGTAAGGATGGCAGTTTCTTTCCCTAAAGGACATTAATGAACCAGATGGAATTTTCCAACAATCAACTATGGATTCATGGTCATCATTAAATTCCAAATTCCAGAGTTTTATTGATTTCAAATTCTGTCATCTGACGTGACGGGATTCGAACCTGGGCTCTCAGAATATTACATGAGTCGCTGGATTAACTGTCCTGTGAGAATACCACTAGGCTGCCACCTTCCCAAATTTGGAACATTGTGGGCATTGAGCCCCATATCTAAGGAAAGATGTGTTAACCTTGAAGGGGTCCAGAGAAGGTTTACAAAAATGTTCGTGGGAATGAAGGGCTTGTCACATGAGGGGCATTTGAGGACTCTGGGTTGGTACTCGATGGAGTTTAGAAGGATAAGGAAGGATCTGATCGGAACATACAGAATACAGAGAGGCTTGGATAAAGTGGATATGGAGAAAATGTTCCCACTAGTAGGAGAGACTAGGACCTGAGGGTATAGCCTCAAAGTGAGATGAGGACGAATTTCTTCAGCCAAAGGATGGTGAATGTGTGGAAGTCAATGCTGCAGAGGGCTGTGGAGGCCAAGTCACTGGGAGTCTTTAAGACATAAATAGATAAGTTCTTGATTAATAAGGGAATCAAGGGTCACAGTGAGAAGGCAGGAGAATGGAGTTGAGAATCATATCGTCCATGGTCGAATGATGGAGCAGTCTCAGTGGACTGAATGGCCTAATTCTGCTCCTATATCTTATGGTCATATAAAGCAATTGTCCCCTTGAGGGCAGGAATGCCACTGTGAAGTAATTGACTCATTGTCCTAATTGTCCACATTTGTAAATACAATGTCCTTCACCCTCAAATCCAGCTCCTCTCAGGCCTGTCTGTCTCAACTCAGCCCTGCCCTGACTTCTTCCACATTGTCATCATCAGCGCTGGCTCTTTCATCACTTGTGACCAACTCCTTTCCTTTCACATCCAAGCAGACAGGTGACTTGTCCATCTCCCACTCTTCTAAGAACCAATCCAATCATGGAGCTTAGTTGTGCAGGGTGCAGCAGACAATTTCTATTCTAGAGTCCCTCTCCAGAGAGCACTTTGAGCAATCCAGGCTACAGAAGTAGAGGTGAGGCCAGAACTGGAGTATTGTATGCAGTCCTGGTCCTAGGACAGGAAGGACATAATTACTCGAGACAGAGTGCAGAGAAGATTTACCAGAAAGTTGCCAGGGCTGTTGAATTGGAGCCATGAGGAGAGATTAGAGAGGTTGGGGTTGTTTTCCTTGGACTAGGAAAGGCTGAGGGGGTGACATGATTGAGCTATTCAAAATTGTGGGGGTTAGGGACAGAACAGACAGGAGGAACCTATTTCCTTTGGCAGAGACTTCAAAAACCAGGGGTCATAGGTTCAAGCTAAGTGGCGGAACAATTAGAGGGGATGTGAAGAAACATGTTTTTTATGCAAAGGGTGATGGGTGTCTGGAATTCACTGCCTGAGTCAGTGGTGGGGGCAGAGACCCTAAACCCCTTCAGAAAGTACCTGCCTCTGAACCTTATGTGCTATAAGCTAAAGGGCTATGGGCTGTGTGCAGGAAGATGGGATTAGAAAGGGCATCTGCGTGTCTGGGTTGGCATGGACAAGATGGGCCAAATGGCCCCCTTCTGCGCTGTAGCATTTCTATGGTTCTATTTCTATGGGTCTAATGGTATCTTCAGAAGACCATAGTTTGTTCACCGATGGTCCAAGTGGATGTAAGGGCAGCATTGTAGCATTGTGTAAGCATCGACCTGAGGGCTGTGCACTGCAGTCATTTAGCCATGCAATCTGTGGGTAACCCTTGTCACCCACAAGCCACCTCTGGAGATGCTGTGAGGAAATGAATGTTCGAGGAATCTGAGAGCCAGCGCAGAATGTGAGTGATATGACAGCTCCTGGGTGTGGAAGTGGTTGCCTGTGGTTACAAGGCTGGATAATGAGGGAGCAAAGCGTCTTCCTGTTCAGGAATCTGGCTGGATGATGCCATGGAGTTGCGAGCACCACATGCATTCAATCAATGGCTGTTCATACTGAAGAGAATTCCAGTCTGTCCCATTTCCAGCAATGGTGCAAATCTGGTTATAGAGCGAACTGGACAAATTGTATTGTTTCCCTGTAAAGGGCATTTCTGAAATCACCTTTGTACTCCCAGGTCACTGGTTGGGAGGTGCCACACACATATCCAATTGAGGTTAGAAAGAAGCTGGTCATTAGGAAACTTTGATTACAAAGTGCTGCCTCCCAATCCACATGGCTAAAGATGGCTTGGATGAGGTAGCAGATGTAGGTAACGGCTTCTCCACACATCTAAAGATTTCTCCAGCGCTGCCTTTCACTCATCTTCAGGTAGCTGCAACGCCTTTAGTGCATGCTTATTGTGGTACACTGTTCAACAGCGTGGACTCTCCTGTCAGACACTGCTTTCTCATACACTGCTTCAGCTCCCTGAGCCTCGTGTCACTGGTTTTGTTGTCACTGGGCAAACCTTGTTCTTTCTCCCCATCCTTCCTGACCTGAGCTATGCTGGTCTGTCTGCTGGGGTTACGTTAGTCAAATGTCTGCTTCAGCGTACCTGAGCTGAGAGGAAAGGCTAGGAGTGAGAGGTTTGCTTTCTATTTGGGATCTTGACCCAGTCCTTGCCAATTAGGCTGTTTATATTTGGATGAAGGTTGGCCTATAGCAGTCCCTACATGGTAAAGTGGCCTGTTGAATATTCCCACACTGCACCATGTAGAGTAGGAAAATCGAGGAGCTAACAGGAAGCAGGAAGTAGGCTTCAATGGTTCTTTTTTAGGTTGGCAAGATGCGATGGATGGAATGCCACAAGGATCAACTATATTTAGAATTTTACAGTTTGCGAAAAATAAAAATAAAATTTACAAAGTTGGATGAAGTGACATAGGTATGTTTGCTTAATTTCCTGATGACACAAAAATAGGAGCGAACATAAGTTGTGAGACAATTAAATGATAAATAACATGGATATATATATACAGGTGAAGTGTGTGTACAATGATGTGGGGGGAAATGTGAATAAAGTAAGAATAAACCAGAAGGTTGGTATTTAAATGGTGAGAGTTGCAGAGCTCTGAGATGCAGAGTGTTCTGGGAAATCCACATGTTTCTCATTTTTCCCTGACAAGATTGCAGCCATGAATGGAATTCCATCAGGCTAGAGTGTTAATGAGTATGCACGGATGCTAATGACTGCAAAAGAGTTTCCCAATGATCGAGAGCGGGAAAGCCGAATGGTTCTGATAAGTTTATACCAAAACTGTGACCCACAGACAAGAAACTACAGAACTGTATCTGTCCTAATTCAGTTTCCCATCTTCTTGGCCATTCATCCAGCCTTCCCTCAGCTCCAAGAAAGTCAGGGAGATTCTACACAGCATCTTAGTTACCAGCATCCTATTGGACTCTGCTCCCCCCGGTACAATCTGCTGAATATTCCCAAATCATTATCCTACCGTACCACATTGGTTTTTCTCTTTGGCATGGTAAAGTAATCCTTGATTAAACCCTCTGTCTAAGTGTGGGTCTGTCCCCTTTCAGCCTTTCAAGCAGAAGACCTATCTGGCATCAACCATCAAAACTGGCACCTTCACCATGGAGTTTAGTTTGCCAACTTCCAGCAAACATCGTAGGGATCATATATAAAATATTGTCAGTTATAGGATATCAGAGATAAGAGAGGGTCCCTTGACCAGGACAGAGAGTGAGGAGGCAGGGCAGTAAGTCATGTGTTGGAAATCTCCATGATTACATCCAACCAGATTTGGAAACCAATCACTCCCACCTTAAACGATAATTTTATTTAAATGACCAAGCTTCACAGACTGATGAGTAATGACCTTTAATGTATTGCAACAACAATTTGCATTTATATGGCAGATTTCAATGCAAGAAAAACCCCTTTAAAGGACACTACTACGATGTTATTATCCATAAAATGCTCAAATGGAAGTACAGTATTGAAGTGCATGCAGGTTACACATTATATTGATCCTAAACAACAAATTCTTGTTCCTACCAAAAACAGAGAAATGTTTATCTATATTTTAACTTAATATTTGTAATTAATCCTCCAGAAACAACAATAACAAAGATCAATGGAGACAAATGGCATCAACGCTAATCTTTAAATTCAGCAGCTTCAGTCAGACAGCATTTACATTCTTGCTGTTGAAGGTTTAGCCAGCCTCAGCTGATAAATCACACTTCAGGATAAACGGCACTTGTAGCAATTCCACAGTTGTTATCCATATCCTTAGCCATGTGAACATATCCTTCATTGCCCCAGTTTGCTCCCCAGCTAAAATTTTAAAAACAATGTTGTATCAAGTCCGGGTAAAGCACATCAGTTTTTCTTTTCAGTAATTTGTGGGACATGGACTTAAAAGGCTGGGCCAGCATTTATGGCCATCCCTAACTGCCCTGGAAAAGGTAATGGGGAGCTGCCTTCCTGCAGTCCTTGAGATATAGGGACATCCGCAGGGCTGCTAGGAAGGGATATTCTGTGAAATAGGAAGTTTTGTTGTTGATTACAAACACAAGAGACCGAACACAAATAGGCAATGAAAAAATAGCCTCTGTAGAAATGGAACCAACTTCTCAAAATAAAACTGAGCCAGACTGAAGGTTGCACTGTGAAATCAGCAACTGTTTCACAGATTAATTCTTCTCCCAATAGCGACTCCTATATTTTCCACCAGGAAGGACCAAATAGTTGAACCTCAATCAGAATTTGCAATAGAGGAAAATGTAATAAGATGGTTATGACATTTTTCTTATTAATTTCATGTTAACAGCACTGACTACAAGAGCCAAATGTCCAAAACTTCTGTCCAATGTTAATCAAGGGCCTGAGGGTGAGGATTTTAAGTTTTAAATGTCCCTCTTACAGAGCAATCAATGGCAGTAAGGAAGTATGTTGAATTAAGACAATTGTCCCATTTGCACTGTTACAAAAACCTACAGATATTTCACTCCCCAAGACTGACACCCAGTCAATGCTGTAAATGGTGCTGAGATTAGAAAATTAGAATGGCCCTGACTCCTGTAAACTGTCTGCTCAAGCGTATGGGTGGGTAGAATTTCTGCTCTCATACAAGGGGTGGTGTGGTAGCTCAGTGTTTAGCACTGCTGCCTCACAGCACCAGGGACCCAGGTTCAATCCTGGCCTTGGGTGACTGTCTGTGTAGAGTTTGTACATTCTCCCTGTGTCTGTTTGGGCTTTTGCCAGGTGATCTGGCTTCGTTCCATAGTCACAAAGATGTGCAGGTTAGGTGTGTTAGCCATGCTAAATTTCTCAGTAGTATTCAGGGATGTGCAGTCCAGGAGGATTAGCCATGGGAAATGCAGGGATGGGTCTGGGTGGGATACTCGTCAGGGGATCAGTACAGGCTTGATGGGCCAAACTATAGGGATTATGTAAAGATCCACCTGAGTTATCTGTAGAATAACTGCTCCCAGCATTTCAACATCCCTTCCATCTTCAGGGAAAAATTAAAAAGAGAGCAAACATTCCAAATGGTTAAATTCAAATACACAAGAGTGCCATAAAAGGAAGGGGTGATTGGTACCCTAACTGTATTTTGCCACGTTTTGTTATAGTTAATTGAAAACCTACAGTAATGTACTTCGGTATTTTGATTTAAACTTGGAGATTGAATTGAAAGACGTTGAATCTACAGGGTCTCTGAGACACATACCTGTTTTTAACAATCCAATATGACTTCTCATTTTCAGTCCCATATCCAACTGCCAGCACTTCATGGTCAAGATTGACAGAGCTGCAACGGGGCTCATAAAATATACCTGGAATGAAAGAAACATTTGTACCTGTTAGTTTGGAATTGAAGTGCAGAAATCTCAGAATCACCGAAGTATTAAGCACAGAAGGAGCCTATCATCTCTGAACCAGTTCTTCAAACGAGCCTTATCACCATCTGCCAAATTGCTGCTCTTTACCTCGTTTCCTTGTGAACTAGTTCTGTCCAAATATTTATCTCTTGCATTCTTCAAGGAGTCAATTGAACTTATCTCCACTACACTCCCAGAACATTCCATATGCTAACTACTCACTGTATAAAAAATCTTCTTCCCACATTAGTTTTGTCCCTTTCATAAACCATATTAAATATATGCCCTGTTGTTCTGACCCTTTCAGTAGCACAGTTTCAGAGAATCTTCAATGTACGATGGGAGAATTATTTAAGTATCATGGCAACTAAGAACAACTTTAAACAGCCATAAATCCCAAAAAAATGGTTGGTGCTGAAATTTGTTTAATAGCTCAGGCGTTCTCTGGTTACAAATACTATTTGCACCATTCCCCAATAATCTATTGTTCTCCATTTGCTAAATATTCAAAGCACAATGCCTAATCTCCTTTCTTAATGTGTTACAAGACAATAGTCATTGAATACTAAAATATTGAACAAGTTAATTACAATTAATTGTCAATTTCATCATGTCTGAATTTTTTAAAGTTCACTCAAAAATTGTTTCAACCATTAATAGCTTTGTTACATTGCGGGCATTAATCATAAACCCAGCTCTTACCTGACTTGTACAACATGAAGGATCTATGCTCGGCATCTATGGAAACAGATATTGGTCCAACTGTGGCCACTGCTGCAGCTAAATCTGCTTCAGAATTTTTTGGAATAATTGTGACACCTTTGCAAGTGGCAACAATATCATCTCTATCGGATTTACAGTCCCCATCCTGAAGCCAAGAGATTGGAGAAAGCAGAGACAAGGGTTTACACAATACAAAACCAATAGAATTATTAGAAATCAAGAAAAGCCAGAAAATCAACTGCGTCCCTCAGTGTTAAATCATAGAATTCCTCCAGTGTGGAAGCAGGCCATTTGGCCCATTGAGTCCACACCGACCCTCTGAACAGCACTCACCCAGACTCACCCCCCCTAACCTACCCTATCCCCTGTCTCTGTAATCATGTATTTCCCATGGATAGCTCACCTAGCCTGAACACCCCCAAACACTACGGGCAATTTAGCACGACCAATCTACCTAATCTGCATGTCTTTAGATTCTTTTAGTTCATGTACTTTTCAAGACAGTTTTTAGTTCCTCTATGAACATATTTCAATGGTTTTCAATTGAAACATAGTTCCCAAACCTTTCTATTAATGTAAAAACATCAATCGTTTTTCCTTTCTACACTTACAAATTTTAGTTTGTGCTCCTCATATTTACCTTCCCCACAGTGAACGCATTTTTACGGGTCATGTTCCTCCAAACACATTTGGCATAGGTACATGCCATTTGGCCCAATTAGTCCATGCTCCATTCAAGCCTCCTCCTATTTTCCCTCATCTTAATGTCTCTGTTCCTTTTTCCCTCAAGTGCTTTGTCAATCCTCCTCTGAAACACATCTGCACTATTAGCTTTAACAGCTCTATGTGCTGATGAGTTCTGCATTCTCAGCGCTCTTTGGATAAAGAATTTTCTTCTGAATTTCTCTATTGAGTTTTCTGGTGACTGCTCCATACTGACGGTCTCTAGATATGCTTTCTTTCTACACAGGAAACCTTCTCTTGTCTATCTACCATATCTTAGCATTACCTTTCATCAATATAAAGATCTCGACCTCAGCCTTCTGTTTGAAAAAAAGGACCACCATGAGTAATCATGCATTCCTGCTATCAGCATTCTAAATGTTCTCTGCACCCTGCCCAGTGCCTTTACACCCTTTCAATATGCTCTCTAAGGAAAGATTATATGCTCTTAACTTTCTTCACTTTTTCTTTCAGTTGATTAATTCAAATAAACCCTGCTCACCTACACTGTAGACCTTATCTACCCTTTGTGTAAAGCTGTTGTTTTGCTATCATATCATCGCCACCCATCACTGTACCAGCATTCTATCAAACCTGTCTAAACTCATCAAGGGAGCCACGTCGTGTTCCAAAATGGAGCAAGTTGAAATAAATTCTTGAATTTTGCTGGGGTGGGGTTAATGATGAATTACCACCATTCACTGCCATCACCCGTCGGAAACGGACCGCTGATACGGCATGTCAGACTTGCAAGGAATTGGAAATCCTGAACGATGGTCTGTCACTCAGGACTCCAACACTGGATATAGTTTTTACAACACTTCCCAGAGCCAGAATTGTTCAAACCAGCTAGTACTTCTTTTTACTGTTAGAAACCCATTTAAAGCTTTCTGATGAAGAGTCTAGGCCCGAAATGTCAGCTTTCCTGCTCCTCTGATGCTGCTTGGCCTGCTGTGTTCATCCAGCTCCACACCCTGTTATCTCAGATTCTCCAGCATCGGCAGTTCCTACTATCTCTAAAGCTACATCTTGTCCAATTTAGTGCAACTGAATCCAAATGACGAATAAAACATGATGAAGATCAGGACTGGACTGAAAAAGTAATTTTCTATTCATGAATTGTTGCTCAATGATGAAGTAGCAAATTTTATAAAAAATTAATTTTTTTTGCCTTTTTAAATCTTCACCCCATGTATGCGTCCCGGTATCGTATTGGTTCTATGTAAAAATGTTTGCATGTTTTTCTTTTGCTGCTCTTTGCTTCCTGCTGTGTGCCTGTGAAAATCCTGTAATGATGGGTGACATTGTACCAGCTCCTCAGTGAGGAACACTGCCATTGGTTTCTGTACCTCAGCACAAAAATTGGGAACCCTCATCAAATAGACTTCAAAATAGTCTCTTCATTATGACAGACATGAGCAACTTAAAGACTTTCCAAAGTGATAAATAGACTCAGAGGTTCTGTACCTATTGGATAGTGGTTGAGGGAGTAAGAGGGTGAGGAATTATGGAGGAGCGATAAAGCGGTATGAGTCGGGTGAGAAAAGTCAAGGTTCATGGGTGGGTAATGGGGACAGAGGATGAGACTTAAGGAGGTCTCACATTCCTTTCGAGAACTGGCCGGATGTCCCAGTGATTTTTGCCTAACCCAGATGCTTCAGCATCCATCCGCCTCCGTCTCCACTTAGTCCTGGAGTGGATGCAGTGACCTCAACGTGAGCCTTTCGCTGTTGCCCCATCATGAAAATAGTGTGGCATCAGGCAGGAGGTGGGATCATGACAACAGAAAGTGGCCCAACTCCCAAATCCAAACTCCAAGTTGGAAACCCAGCCTAGCAAGTCCTGTCCACCATAACAGCACCATTGGATAGAATGGTCATTAACAGAGGGAATCACACTATTGGAGGAGACCATTTTCCTCTACACTTACATGATCTCAGTGTGCAAGAGGGTGGGCTTAAAACTCTGCAATGATTCTTTTAATCGTTAATGGGAAGTGGGTGTCACTGGCCAGACCAACATTTATTATCTATTCCCAACTGCCGTGGAAAAGGTGACGGTGAGCTGCCTTCTTGAGCCACTGCAGTTCCTTGGGTATAGGAACACCAACAGCGCTGTTAAGGGAGAGTTCCAGATTTTTATGGAGTGACAGTGAAGAAACAGTGATAAATTTCCAAGTCTGGATGGTATGTGAGTTGGCAACAAACTTGGTGGTCCCATGTCACTATCCTTCTAAATTATAGAGTTCACAGGTTGGGAAGGGGCCTGAGTGAGTTTTGTTGAGTTATTGCCATCTATGATACATCTTGCTGCACTGTGCATCAAGGTTGCAGTTTAAACGTGGTAAATAGATTGCCAATCAAACAGATCACTTTGTCCTGGATGGTGTCAAATTTCTTGAGTGTTGTTGGAGCTGCACCCATCCAGGCAAGTTTTCAATCACACTGCTGACTTAATTGAATCTGGTAGATGGTGGACAGGATTTGTGGGGGGACAAGGTGAATTTTTCGGCACAGAATTTGTAGCCTCTGATGTGTTCTTGTAGACACAATATGTATACAGACTGTCCTGTTCAGTTTCTGCTCAATGGTAACTCCCAGGATGTCGGTCGTGGGAGATTCAGTGATGGCAATGTCACTGGACACCAGGGGGCAATGGTTAGCTTCTCTCTTGTCTATGGTCATTGCTTGTCATGTTGTGTGGAGCAAATGGTGCTTGCCATTTATCAGACCCGTCTGAATGTTGTCCATGTCTTGCTACATTTGGACATGGACTGCTTCAGTATTGAAGGAGTCTCAAATGATGCTGATTATTTTGTAATCAGTGAACATCCCGACTTATGATGATAGAGCGTAGGTCAACAATGAAGCAGCTGATGATGTTTGGGCCTAGGAGACCATAAGGAACTCTTGTATTGGTGCTCTGGGGCTGAGATTTCTAACAATTGCTGTCATATTCCTTTGTGCTAGATCTGTAGCGTATCTCTACCAGGAACTAGCCAATCTATCAGAGAAGAATTTAAACAAACAGACCCAAAAATGGATATAAATACTTTCTCATTTAACAAAACAAAAATTCCAAAAGCATTAAACAAAAAAAGGAAGTTACCTTTGCTGTGTACGGATAAGATTCTTCTGAATTAATACCGTTTTCTTTAATAAATAGGAGGGCCTGCACTTTATATCCACCATTGCAGCCTCTGTTTCCCACAGATCGGGTACAATCCATCAGGTACTGCTCACTTAGGGAAATGAGCTTTCCTGTTTTATTGAAAACTTGCCCTTCAAGTACGCCAGTAGTACTGAAAGCCCAGCACGACCCACACTGCCCCTAACATAAGAAGAATCACAGGGAGCAGTGTTTGTGATAGTTTATTGCACCGAGAAAACTCAACTAAAAGTCAATAGCCATATTTTCACTTTATCTAAAATCAGATCAGCTGTCTGTTATCCATTTCTTCTTTCATTCATAATGATTTTCTACCTCACATATATTTAGGCTGAGGCTTCTGAACTTTAAAACTTGAATGCTTGATGGAAATTCTTTCATGCATCACCCCTGCGCTCACTGAGCTACATCAATTTTAAAATTTGCTTTCCTTTTCCCTCAAGGACCCCATCCTTTCTCATCTCAATAACCTCCACTGGATCCTCAGCCCTCCTACCTGTTTATTTTTATTCTTTCAGATGTGGGTATCAAAGTCAGCATGTGTTATCCTCCCCTAAAGTGAGCAGTTTGCTGGTCCATTTTAGAGGGAGTTTAACAGTTACTATAGGTCTGGAGTCACATGTAGGCCATGCCTGGTCAGAACAATAGATTTCCTTCCCTAAAGAATATTATTCAACCAGATGGATTCTTACATCAAGAGATGATGGTCATGGCCACCGTTACAAAGAATATATTTTAAATTTCAGATTCATTAATTATATTTAAATCCACTAGCTGTCATAGTCACAGTTATAGAATCATACAGCACAGAAACAGACCCTTCAGTCCAACTAGTCCATGCCGAACATAATCCCAAACTAAACTAGGCCCACCTGCCTGCTTCTGGCCCATATCCCTCCAAACCTTTCCTATTCATGCGCTTATCTAAATGTCTTTTAAACATTGTAATTGTACCCATATCCACCACTTCCTCCGGAAGTTCATTCCACAATTGAATCACCCTGCGTGTAAAACATTTGCCCCTCATGTCGTTTTCAAATCTCTCTCCTCTCACTTTAGAAATGTGCCCCCAGTCTTGAAATCCCCTGCCCTGAGGAACAAACACTTACCATTAACCCTATCTATAACCCTCATGATTTTATTAACCTCTATAAGGTCACCTCTCAACCTCCTATGCTCTGATGAAAAAAGTCCCAGCCTATCCAGCCTTTCTTTATAACTCAAACCTTCCATACCTGGCAACATCCTGGTAAATTCCCAAGATTATTAACCAGGATTGCTGCCCCGACAGCATCACTATGATGCCAACAGTTTTGCCGCCTGAAAGAGCTCCAATTTTATTTTTGATACTTAGTGGCTGTGCCTTCAGCTTCCAAACCCATAGCTTTGGGATTCCTGCTCTCAGTAAGATCCGGAGGCCAGAGACATGGTTGCCGGATTACATGGATTGGAACCACAATCTTGAAGAGTATAGGAATGATAGAAAAGTATGGATAGGTGGAGGATAATTAATTTCGGTATCAGCACAATTGAGAGAGACAGCCTAAGTTCAGGAAACTGATATAGGAAAACAGTTTGGTAAGTAATGAGAAAAGATTAAGGGAAGAAGTCATTAGTGGACTTGGTGTTAAGGCCTAAAAATAATGAATAGTAAGGTAGGGCATAAAGGAAGAAACAACAAGACCTTGACAGAAAGGCACAATGATACTCATGAGAGATTTTAATCTACATATTGACTGGAGAAGTTGGATGGGCAAAGGTTGCCTAGATGAGGAGTCTATACAATGTGTCCAGGACAGTTTCTCAGAAGTATATCCTGGAATCATCCAAAGAACAGGTTATAGAAGATCTGGTATTCTGCAATGAGCTAAGATTAGTTAATTAACTCATAGTGAAGGTGCCCCTAGATAGTAGAAACAACAACATGATTGCATTTATATTCAGTTTCAAGGAGAGATGATTTGATCTGAGACTTTTTAAGAAATAATAAATATGAGCAATTATAAAGGCATGAAAGCAGAACTGGCTAAAGTGAATTGGCAAATTAGGCTAGAGGATAAGTCAATAGAGAAGTAGTGGCAGTCATTTAAGGGGCTATTTCACAAGCTACAGAAGAGATACACTCCAACAAGTGAGAAAAATTCCAAAGGACAAACCCATCATCTAATGTAAGTACAAATGGTAAAGATAGTTTGTAACTTAAGGAGCAATCATGTAGTTGGGCAATGACTCGTAAGAGATTTGAACAGAATTTTTCAAAAACAACGAATGACCAACCAAACATAAAGAAGGGAAAATAGAGCACGAGAGAAAGCTTGCTAAAGATATAGAGATAGATTGTAAGAGTTTCTATGAATATTTAAAGAAAGATGGCATGGTAACTCAGTGATTAGCACTGCTGCCTCACAGCGCCAGGGAGTCAGGTTCAATTCCAACCTCAGGCAACTGTCTGTGTGGAGTTTGCACATTCTCCCTGTGTCTATGTGTGTTTTCTCTGGGTAAGCTGGTTTCCTTCCACAATCCAAAGGTGCGCAGGCTAGGTGGATTGGCCAAATGAAATGATGAGTTACGGGGATTGGGTGGGATGCTCTTCAGAGGGTTGGTTTGGACTTGATGGGTTAAATGGATTGTATCTGCACAACATGTTTTCTATGAAACAAAGAATTAATTTACATTTTACATTGGTTCTCATAAGATACATTGCATCAATCTTTACTGTAGAAGCTTCCCAGAAGGAATGCGACATCAGGAAGTGGAATGGGTGGGGAACTCAGGGAAGTTGCAGGCGTACTGAGTAAATTATTGGAGCATGACAAGTGCCCAGGATCTGATGGACTTTATCCTAAGGTCTTAAGGAAGTAGTTAGTGAGATGTTAATGTACTGATTTTAATTTTCCAAACCTCCCTTGATTCAGGGATGCTCCCATTAGATTGGATGATAATGAATTCAAAAAGGCAGAGTGACTGAAAGCGGAAACAACAGCTTGACATCTTGTCATAAGGAAATGTTAGAATTCACTATTTAAAATAAACAAGACACTTGAATAAGCTCAATGTAATTAGGGAGAGTCAACATGGTTTTGTGAATGGGAAATCATGTTTGACCAATCTATTGGTGCTGTTTGAGGAGGTAACACTAGCTGTGGACAAAGAGGAACTAGTAGATAGACTGTACTTAGATCCCCAGAAGGCATTTGATAAGATACCCCATTAAAGGTTACTGCTAAAAATAAAAGTTCATGCTGGAGGGTGGCATGGATAGTAAATAACGTGGATAACAGGAGGTAGAACATTGATGAAAATGGGTCTTTTTCATGTTGGAAAGAAGTAATGAGTGGTGTACCATAGGGATTAATACTGGGCCCTTACCTGTTTACAAATTATATAATGACTTTGTTGAAGGGCCAGAGGATATAATTACCAAATTTGCTGATAACACAAAGATAAATAGAAAACTAATTAGGATGAAAAATTATTGGGGATACACAGTGATGTAGAGTTGCAGTTAAAATCAGATTGGCTATGAGAGATAGCAGTTCAGGCTCAAAGGGCCGAATAGCCTGCTCTGTTTCTTGTTTGTAAGTTGTGAAAAGGGCACAAGGAAATTACAAAAGGATATAGATAGGTTAACCGATTGAGCAAGTTACTGGCAAATGATGTATAATTTAGGAAAATTGAAATTGTCTATTTTGGTAAGAAACATAAAAAGGCTATTAAAAAGTCTTAAAACTGAGGTACAAAGAAATTTCTTCTCCCACAGGGTAGTAATTGTCTGGAATTCTCTATCCCTGAGATATATGGAGGCCTGAATAAATCATTGAAGGAGTAAGTAGGTCAATTTTTGAAATATTGAGGAGTTGAGAGCTATGAGGAGCTGGCATGAAAGAGGAGTTGAGCCCTAGGGCAGATCAGTCATGATCTTATAGAATAGCTGGGTAGGCCTGAGGGCTGAATGGCCTCCTCCTGCTCTTATGTTCTTATGAAATGTTTGAGGGACTCAGCTTGTATCTGCTGGATCTTCAAAGAGTAAGGGGTGAATGAAACATATGACATCCTGATTGGTCCTAATGGGGTAAGTGTGGAAAGGATGTTTGCTCTTGTGGGACAATCTAGAACAAGGGATTACTGTTTAAAATTCAGCGGTTGCCCATTTATTACAGAGACAAGGTGAAATCTCTTCTCTCAAAGGGTCATGAGTCTTCGGACCTCTGTTCCAGAAAGGTGGTGAGTCATTGAATAATTTTAAGGCAGAGATTGACAGATTCTTGTTATGCAAGGGGTTGAGAAGTTAATAGTGGTAAGTGGGACTATGGATTTAAGGTTACAATCTAGGCAACTATGACCTTACTGAATGATGGTGCCAGCCCATAGAGTTGAAAGGCCTCCTCTAGCTCCTGATTCAGACATTCATATACATGTGTTAATCTCTTTACTTCCCTCTCTGTCTTTAAAACTTACTGCTTTGATTACATTTTTAGACAGTTGACCTTAAATTTCCTTCTGTGACTCAGTGTTAAATTATGTGTGATATCACACCAGTTGAAGGTCCTTGGAATCTTTTACTCTGTCAAGGGCGCTCTGTAAATGCTAATGTAATGGAACATGAATATCCTACTGCTTGATAGGCCTCTAAGAACCAAGTACTAAGCACCGAAAGATCAGACAGTTCCCCAAAACTTCATACATTAGCAATCCCTGGCAGCAGTAATCTTTACCTGGTCCTTCACTGGAGTAACATAACCTTTGGGACGCCAGTCAACAGCGAGAGGCAGTTCAACATTCTTGTTTGCTGTAAACACTTTGAATGTAAAGTTCCCAGATTCCTTTTTGCTGAATTTATTCAAATACTGTTTAAATTCCTCAGCGGTCTGCAAAACCAAGAAACCGGAGATTTATTTATCATGATGTTTAATGGGGTTCAGCACAATACACAGTAAATCTATGCGCTTTTCAATAAAGAAATAATACAGTGTGAGTTGGAGGAACACAGCAGGCCAGGCAGCATCAGAGGAGCAGGAAAGTTGACATTTTGGGTTGGGACCTGAAGAAGGGTCCCGACCCGAAATGTCAACTTTCCTACCCCTCTGAAGCTGCCTGGCCTGCTGTGTTCCTCCAGCTCCACACTGTATTATCTCTGACTCCAGCATCGGCAGTTCTTACTATCTGCATTTCAATAAATCCTGGTTACATTTTCAAAATATGATTGAGGATTTTCAGGAAGCCAGGTGAATCAGTGAGGTGCATTGGTAGAAGTGAATCAAGGAACTGCTTTCACAGTAGATAGAAATGTCCAAGGAATGCATTCCCCAAGTCTAAATGTAGTCTACATTTGGGATGGCATGAGTGATGGAAACCCATTAGGTGGGTATCGTGATGCACACTAAAATATGTTTTCTTGGGGACAATTGGGATTTTAGCTAACCACTAATTGTTAATGCTAATTAACCGAATAACAATCATTAGCACTGACTAACATCAGGAGTGATAGTGGCAGTGACACACAGAATTTGGTTTTCCTCCACTGGTTCCAGCCAGGGACCAAAATCTATCATGAGATTTGAATCTTCCCAGTGTCAAGTTTCTAAAGGCCAGCAGAGCTTATTTGTAGTATTACATATTCAGCAGTGCCTCACTGTATTACTGCTCACATATTCCAGATTGCCTGATGTTAAAATAACGGGAGTCACGTTTTCACAACGGTCATCATTATCAATTCCTCTTTCCATTTAATGTGGAGAACAGAGGTCAGACTTATAGCATCCTACCAAACCCACAGGGGCACTGGTTCTGACTTCAGGACAGGTTACCTGGGTGTGACTGCAGGCCAGTACATGCAATGCCAAAGATTTTGCCAGCTCATTAAACAGTCAATCAATAGTGAGCACAACTCTCCCTTGCCATTCATGAGGCAATTATATGCCCGACATTTGGTGGTATCAGGATGATGTTTCAAAGTATCTTAGTGAATTCAGTTTTGTTTCAGTACATTAATATATTAAAAATTTTCCAGCTGAGATTCGCAGCTTCCCTGTAGAAATGTCTGAATGATGCATTGACATTGCTTTCTGTTGCTCCACCAACATGTTCTTTCATTGGCGCTGATATGTCCCAACAATTCCTGTTTGAATGGTACCAATAAAGTTGTCTTTTGGAGTTTGGCTGAAACTAACTGGCTTCTCTGTCTGTGAGAGTCAACATGCAGCTAGTAACCTCGCCGTGGCAACCAGCATGTGCTCTATCATACCTGGTCCCTACGTTGTATTGGGAGAAGACAGAGTGCTCAGCATCAAGGACAGCAACATTGAAGGCTTGATTGTCCAACAGAGTTCTTTGACACCTTCTCAACATCTCTTTTAAATCTAACTTTCAATATTTGCTCGTCTCCTTAACATAGCCTGGCTTGGCATGATATTTTGAAGCTTATGATGCTTGCCATCAAAATTTGGCTTCCTAACCCCTTATCCCACTCATCTTCTTCCCGCTCTGTTGGAATCTTGGACCACACTCAAGACAAAACATTTGGTAAGGATACAACATTTCAGCACAGAAGGCAGTGACCGGCATGCATTGGTAATGACCCCTAAAGATTGGGGGAATTACCAAGCACGAGTGAGCACAATTAGGTGAAGGTGGTACAGGAGACCAAGGGAGAGCTAGCGAGAAGTTCAACTCAACTTCTAGCTCTGTTGAAGAGGACAGAGATAAAGGTACCGAGCTCTTATCGTTAATGGTCAGTTGATTAATGTTGTTAATATGATGGGCATTATTTGGTAAAAGACTGGAGGTCACATATAAAAAAATCAAGGAGGAGACAAATTGTGTTGCAGTGGCAGTGTTCTGACCTCTTAACTAGAAGGACCAGGTTCAAGCCTCACCTGCCCTGGAGATATGACAAAATATGTCCAAGCAGCTTACTTAAATATAAGAGAGAGCAGAGAGCATAAGGCTGGAACCTGTGAATAAACCAAAGGGTCTAGGCCCGAAATGTCAGCCTTCCTGCTCCTCAGATGCTGCTTGGCCTGCTGTGTTCACCCAGCTCTACACCTTGTTATCAAGGAAAGGAGTTGTGTTTTAAACTTCATGGCTTGGGTCGATAAATGTTTCAGGAAAATATTAATCTGGGCGTCAACAATTGCTGAATGCATTGCAATATGTGCCTATAGGGAACTTCCAAAATATATTGCCTTTATATTAACCTGTTCTGAAATGTTACTTCTCACCTCTGTGGCAGGTTGAACTCAAACCCAGACTTTCTGGCCCAGAGGAAGGTACAGTATCACTGCATGGGACTCAGTTAGCTGGATGGTTGCCTGCAAATGCAGAGGTGAACACCAACACAGTGGGTTCAGTTCCTGCTCTGCCTGAGGTTACCATGAAGGACTCCCTTTCTCAGCCTTGACCCTCACTTGAGACATGGTGAGCCTCAGGTTAAATCACTGTCAATCTTTTCTCTCTAATGAGAAAGCTATGGCTTGGTAGGACTGTGATGACTTTACTTTCACAATATCATTCACTTCCATAATATGTTGGATCTTTGAAATGATGTTGACATTGCCGCCAATCAGGGAGCATGTCGCAGTAGCAATGCCACACAGGGCACTAACTGATTGAACAAACCTGTTTCCATACTCATGGTGTAGGATATTGGTTGGACTAATCACAGGAATTTAAACAGAGGGGAAATGACTGACTCTCACAGGGAAACACGCATGCAATCACAGACTAACTGCTCTTTGTCGGAGTGCTCCAGACTCGTTTCATAATACACCTTTACACCCGATTTGTTGAAAGGGCTTTCGAAAGCCATCATTCTCATTGCCACACCTTTCAGACCAGAACCTGAAAGGGTATAGCTATTAAGAAAGACTGAATAGGCTGAGATAACACAGTGTGGAGCTGGAGCAACACAGCAGACCAGGCAGCATCAGAGGAGCAGGAAAGATGACGTTTCAGGTTGGGACCCTCCTTCAGAAAATTTCTGATGCTGCCTGGTCTGCTTGTGTTCCTCTAGCTCCACACTGTGTTATCTCTGACTCCAGCATCGGCAGTTCTTACTATCTCTGAATAGGCTGAGGTACCTTTCTTCAGAAAGGAAAAAAGTTTAGGAATGACCTACAATTATGACACAAAGAGAACATTTTGACTTGTAAGGAACTCAAAACAAGGGGTCTTGAATAGAAGAAATTCATCAATAGCTGCTTGCAATGTGGAATCACTATCCTGTGGAGTAGCTGAGGCAAATTGTTTAGGTCCCTTAAAGGGAGAGCTAGATTTATACATGATAAAGAAAGAAATTGACAGAGAAATTGATAAGGTTAAATGAAGCAGGATGGGAGGAGACTCATGTGAAGCGTAAATTAGGCTGACTGGATTCTGAGCGGTCAATTCTATGTAATATTACTTAATGTAACTTTTGTTTTTATTCGTTCATGGCTGGACAGCATTTATTGCCCCCATCCCTAATTGCCGAGAGTACAGTAAAGAGTCAGCCATTTTGCTGTGGGTCTGGAGTCACATGTAGGCCAGACCAGGTAAGGATGGCAGTTTCCTTCCCTAAAGGACATTAGTGAAATGGATGGGTATTTTCCCAATAATTGACAACAGTTTCATGTTTATCAATAGACTCTCAATTCCCGATTTTTATTGAATTCAAATCCAGCCATTGCAGGATTTGTACCCAGGCGCCCAGAACATGACTTAGGTCTCTGGATTAACAGTCTAGTGCTAATGCCACCAGGCCATCGCCTCCCCAAAACAATTCTGTACCTACCAGATCTCCAAACTGATTCATCCCAACGGTAAAGGTGTGCTTTCCCAATGAGTGCTCCAGGTTATGGTTTGCTATATATTTCATGTTGTCCTCCCAGACCATTCTTCTGTAATTTGCATTCCTCTGAAAAATCATACAACAAAGTCAAATTCGAATCGTTTTCACATCGGAAACATTGAAAATATTTTAAAGATAGGCCCCAGACATTAAAAAAAAATCATGTGATTCACTCCAACTCATCATTGGAGAAATATTCTCTCCTAAAGAGTGATAAGAATGTGTTTAGTCTAACGGTGAGTAGTGAGGTTAATATCACAGATGCATTTCAGAGGTATCTACATAAGCATGTGAGAGAGAAAAGAATAGAAAGGTGTGCTCAGGAGTTAAATGAAGAAGAATGTAGAATTGTTTGGATCATATATACTGACACAGACCTAATTAGACCAAACGACTCATTCCTGTACTTTAGACTGAAATTAAAATAGTTTCTTTAAACCACAGCTTGATTGCCAGACTTGCATTAATGAGTAGTAAAATAACCTTCCCCAAAATATTGCCCAAGAACGGACATGAGTAGAATTCAAATAGACCTTCTGGAATCAAAATGTCATAGAGTCATACAGCACAAAAACAGACCCTTCGATCCAACTCACCCATGCCAAACAATTTTCCCAAATTAAATTAATTCCATTTGCCTGCACCTGGCCCATATCCATCTAAACGTTTCCTACTCATGTAATTGTCCAAATGTCTCTTAAATGTCGCAAATATAGCTGCGTCTATCACTGTGGGAGGGCCCATCCTTTAAATAACATGTTAAGCTGAATAGTCTTCCCTCTCACATTGGTATAAACAGTTCTCATTACATCTTTTCAATGAGGAGCTGGAGAGTTTTGTTAATGTCCTGGTCAACATTGATCGCTCAAACAACGCTTGAAAGATAATTTTCTTGTCACTTACACCAATGCTGCTGCGATTAAACAACATCGCCAGGTTGCACTGCACTGATGGCATTTTCAGGCCTTAGGACCATTTTCAGTTCACGGCCTGACAGGTTCAATGATGACTCACCAGGGAAGAACATCTGGAATTAGCCACCATTTTTTGTATTCATTAAGAAGACGTGGCCATTGCTGGGAAAGCCAGTATTTGTTTCCCATCCCTAATCCCTACCATTGAGTGTCTTGCACAATTTAGTGCCCCCCCAAACTAGCACTGACTTAATCAATTGTCATATCTTGTTCCAAAAGTGGCTTTTGCTGAGTCCTTAGTTGTGTTGCTTTCTGCCTCTGTAAAGCAGATTTCTGATTCCAATGATTGTCCAGCTCCAACCCCCAGAAACGCCAGCCTTCCTCAACCCCGCTACTACCAAAACCATCATCCACACATTTTTCACCTTGTGATTCATTTATTGCACCCTCCAATCCTTTACAATTGTCAAAATGAGGTAACTTATTTTCCATGAAGTGAAGTTCAATAAGTTATGGCAAAAACTCCTCAGTACGTGAAAGTGCAGCATTTACTCTTACCTCATTGTACCGCTTCCTGTGATATGATTTCCAGCTCAGCCAAGCTTCATCCAGTGTTGGGTCAAACATGAAGCTTGCGGCTAGTGCTGCAATGGAGATTATACCACAGCCCACAAACAAAGGGAACTTCATGTTGGACAGTCTGTTAGAACAAAGTTAATGGTCTAATATGTAAGGGAAACACACCTCACAGATGACAATGGAAAAATGTTAAAACAAATGTTACCTTAGTTCACCAAAATATTTTATTCACCGTTGGGGGATAATGTCCTTCAATCACAATGTGTCTTAAGTTTTGCTGGAATGATGTGACAGATAAACTCTCTGTGCTTTGTTTCCAATTGTTTGATACATACGAATCAGAGAAATCCTTCTTAATCCTTGTGTACATTCCATTATAATTATTTACTATCTCTATTTAATTATTCTATCATTCCTCCCGTTCCATTTTCTCATAGATGTCTCAGATGTACCTGTAACTGCACTTGTTATTGGTTTTGAGGAAGGGGCACTGGACCCAAAACATTAATTCTGATTTCTCATCACAGATGCTTCCAGACCTGCTGAGTTTTTCCAGCAATTTCTGTTTTTGTCTATGTAATTTTGCTGATTTGAGAATCACAGAAAATTAGGCAAACCAAGAAAAGATTATTTGACCCATTTTGAATTGAGCTCAATGCCAGTTTCCTGCATTTGCACAATATCCTTTCACTTTGGAAGTTATGCACTTGTCTTTTAAATCCCTTCATGACTTATTTCATACATGTGTTACCCTTTGGGTGAAATTCTTCTCCCTGTGCTCCCTACTTGCTAATATTGTATGTTTTTAAAACTCTTGCTTCCAAAAATAACAATTGTCTGGGTCAGGTTCATTAATTATTATGACCACAGGTCAAAACCCCAAAGTACCTTGAACATTTTTAACCTGTACTTCCAAAGTTTGATTTTTTTTAAAAGGATGGCTGGTACAGTCAATAGTGACGATGGCTTTAAATTAAGTTAATTTCACATCTATACTGCAAATAAAATTTACAAGCAACAGCCTTTCAAATGGAGAGAAAAGGCAGGTCCAAACATGCTGCTCTGTGGTCTCTTGCAATTATTGACAAACCCCTTTCCAACATAAAGGTCATGCTCCAAACTGCAGACTGCACACTTTGTGATTTTCCTTTTGCAGCATACACAGGAACAGGGCTTAAAATCCAGTTTCAACTCTACTGGAGTAGACTGGTGAGACTGAAGACTGTCACATGTGCCAGCCTGGGTTTCAACATTGGTGTGCTGCAATGGTCACATTTGGTGAACCATCCCCTAGCTAACCCCGTGTTACAGGTAAAGACACTGTCTCTCTCTCAACCTCAACCTCAGTGCTGCAAACCAGTTGAAAAGGAAACAAAAGGATATTCTTTCAGCCCACATGCTGGAATTCAATCATGGTCAAAAGGTATCAGAAGCACAGAATCTCATCTATAAAACCTACTGATCAATGACTAACAACAACACTTCCAGCTTACTCCCTGTGTAAATGCTGCGCGATTTGCCGAGGTTTCCTCCATCCTGGCTTTGTGGGTCCTGAGGTGACAAATCAGTCCATTTTGCAGGGGATAGACAGGGGATGTTTGATGGGATGTACGTGTGAGTGGGATGTTCAACTTTACAAAAGCTCCTTCCACTATTTGCACTTATCTTCCACCTGCTGGAGACACTGGAAATATTGGCACCTTTGTGGATGCTTCTTCTCCAGCTTAGACAATCTCGGGCAAGAGATTCCCGTGAGTTGGTAGGGACATTCCTTTTTTTTCAGGGAGGCTTTGAGGATGCTCATAAATCATTTCCACTGCCTTTCAGGTGTGATGAGGTTTATTTTGATAGTGCAGGCAGATAAGTGACCAAGCCTTTGCAGCTGATTGACTATAACCAGTTCCTCGATGCTGGCCATATTGGCCTGAGAAAGGACACGGATATTTGAAGCACCTATCCAGCTAGTGGATTATGTGGCAAATGCCAATATATACCATACCATGGCAGTATAGACTTCATAGCTAAGAATTGTTGACATGAAAAGAATTGATTGTTATCGAGCAGGAAGCCAAACTTCTTGGAAGCAGTTTTCAAATCATTGACTATTCAGAGGAACCCTCTTTCTCTTGGCTTTAGCCATTCTCTGAGCATCCCATGCCTTGTAGAGAACGTATTTTTCTGATGAGGTACAGATCTAACACTTGGTTTTCCTTGTTCATGATGCTCAGTCTGCCATTGCCAAAGCAAGCCTTCGAAATAATATAAAACAAGTCACTTCCCTGAACATATGGTGAAGATCTCAGTGCTTGTACTTTTGGAAATGTTGCCATTTGTGATCTTTTTAACATTCCTGCAGGGAACATGCACATACCACATAATCAAAAAGAACAATTTGATCTTACCGTCCACTTCTTTACAAGCTGGATCTCCCTATGCAATGAAGTACTGGGAAAGGATATACCGTGATTATATTTATATCCCTCTTCATGATCCTTCCCATGCTATGACACAACTGATTGGCAAGGAAAGGAGTTATTAAACTGACCTATCAGATGGCACAGGCTGTGAAAGAGTATATCCTGCAGATGTTGCTGAATAAACTGGATCTCTCAATATTATGAACAGTCACATGACCTTCCAAAAGTCATCGATATGAAGCACTCTGAGATATCTCAGTGAAATGTTTAAGATGCACTGTCAATGCAAGGTTCAATCTTCATTGATGAAGGACGATTAACCCTTCAACTGCTTTACTTTAATTGAGCGATTTTAAAAATGACTGTGTAGGACTTTTGTGGTGCAGTGATAGTATCCAAACCTCTGATCTAGGAGATCTAGGTTCAAGTCTCACCTTCCCCCAGAGGTGTTGGGTAATAACATTTCTGGGTTGGTTTGATTAGAAAATAGCTAAGATCCAAAGTTAACATTTCTTTTCCAACTTTCTACCTTCCTTGGTGTTGGATTGGATGAGTGGACAACATCCGATAATGGATTGTGGTGAATGGGGAGAGTTGCTAGGTGCCCCTTGTTAGGTTATGGCTGATTATAGATGGACTGTCCTTTCTTGAAGTCACTGACTCCCTCTTGGGTGCTATTGCCCAGAGGCGCTAGATGCCCTCAGTAATCTGCTTGTGGTCACTCTTTATGGCCCACTGAATGTTGGCAGCCCAGTGAAACCTAACCCTGTCCTTCATCCTTCACACACTGGCAGGACATTAGCTGATTTGCTGCCACCCATTTGAACACAATCTACCCTTTGCTTTTAAACAAGGAATGCTGAATAGTGATCAGAGACAGGAACCATACTCATTTCTGTCTCTTTCCTCTCCAAGCCCAGGAGACACTGAAACCATTTCTAATGCACAGCCTGTGCCACAACCGAGATCTTTTCATTCAACATTAATCAAGGATCAAACCTGAGAACTTTCTGTCAACATGAATCCATATATCATTGGAAGATGTGTCAGCCATGGGCTCTCGATAGAGGTTCCCATTCCATATCAGGTAAATTAACTCGAATGTCAGAGTTTGTGGGATCAGATTCCACCACAGCAAGTTGAATTCCAATAAATTCAAAATGGTTTTGAGCTTCCAAATTGGTGTAAAAAGCTGTTCCATTTAGATCCCTAGGGAAAGGGACCAGACAGTCTGAGCTGTTTAGCTTCTGTGACTTCAATACTAGCGTGCAGTTAACCAGTAAGTTTGCAGATGACTCCAAAATTGGTGGTGTAGTGGACAGCGAAGAAGGTTATCTCAGAGTACAACAGGACATTGATCAGATGGGCCGATGGGCCAAGGAGTGGCAGCTGGAGTTTACTTTAGATAAATGTGAGGTGCTGCATTTTTATAGGGCAAATCAGGGCAGGACTTATACAAAGACTTAGGGAGGGTTGCTGTACAAAGAGATCTTGTAGTGCAGGTTCACAGTTCCTTGAAAGTAGAGTCACAAGTAGACAGGATAGTGAATAAAGCCTAAGGCACACTTGCCTTTATTGGTCAGTGCATTGAGTATAAGAGTTGAAAGGTTATGTTGCGGCTGTACAGGACATTGTTCAGGTCACTTTTGGAATACTGCATTCAATTCTGGTCTCCCTGATATAGGAAAGATGTTGTTAAACTTGAAAGGGTACAGAAAAGATTTACAAGGATGTTACCAGGGTTGGAGGGTTTGAGCCATGGGGAGAGCTGAATAGGCTGGGATTATTTTCCCTGGAGCATCGGAAGCTGACGGGCGACCTTATAGAGGTTTATAAAATTATGAAGAGCATGGATAGGGTGAATAGCCAAGGTGTTTTTCCCAGGGTAGGGGAGTCCAAAACTAGAGGGAATAAGTTTAGTGTGAGAGGGGAAAGATTTGCAAGGGACCTAAGGGGCAACTTTTTCACACAGAGGGTGGTGCGTGTAAGGGATGAGCTGCCTGAGGAAGTGGCAGAGGCTGGTACAATTACAACATTTCAAAGACATCTGGATGGGTACATTAAAATGAAGGGTTTAGAGGGATATAGGCCAAATGCTGGCAATGGGACAAGATTAATTTAGGATATTTAGTCAGCATGGACAAGTTGGACTAAAGGGTCTGTTTCCATACTGTATGACTCTATTAACATCCTCGGAGTTCTCTAGCTCATAAGAAACAGGAGTTGAAGTAGGCTGCTTGGCATTTCAAATGTACTCTGCCATTCAAAAAGATCATGACTCCCTAAGCTTCATCTTTTCCCCATACTCTTTAATTCCTCAAAACTCTATCAATCTCAGTCTTCAAAATATTCACTGACTGAGCATGCACAGCTGCCTGGTTAGAGAAGCCCTCACCTCCTCATCTGGGTCCTAACTGGCTGCCCCTTCATTCAGAGTCTGGGAACCCCCTGTCATAGATTCACCAATCACGGAAAGCATTTTCTCAGCATTAGCCCTATCAAAGCCCTTAAAGAACGTGTGAATTAAGAGCAGGAGTTGGCCATTCAGCCTGCTCCACCATTTAATAAGATCATGATTGATCGCATTGCGGGTTAAGATCTTACTTTTCCATGTATCCCTAACATTTTGCCACCCTTGTTCATCAAAAACCCATCTAACTCAGCAGTAAAAATATTTCTGACGAAGAGAGCTCCACAGTCTTGCGGCCTTCTGAGAGAATAAAAGTTATCTTCATTTCCATCTTTGATCTTAAACTGTGCCCTGAGTATAGTCTCTCGCATCAGGGGCAACATTGTTAAGAGGGTTCTGTATTTCAGTTATCATCTCTCAGTCTTCGAAACCTCAGGAAACATAAGCGTAGGCCTAGTCATTAATTGAGTGAAGAAATGCCTCAGTTTCTGATGAGGCTTATTAGAATTAAACACCTGGCAAGAACCTATAACTAAAAACCCAAGGATTCGTTCACAATGATGCAATGGGTGTTGTCTGTCTGACAGGAATCAAGCCCAGTTTCAATTACATTTGTGCTGCCACTTTCAGGAGTCCAAGCCTCTTAAAGATGAGTTCACATTGTCAGCATTGCGGAACATGTGTGATGCTTGTCAGCTGTCGAATTCTGTTGGCGGTCTTCATTAACTGTGACTGCTCAAAGCATGAAAGCTAGTTTCAGAAACTGCAGGTAGCAACCTTATGAAACATGACCGTAGCTTGTTCTGATACAGGTAACAACCCTGAGGGATTGACCTGCCATGATCTGCATTGTCCTACTCTGCAACAGTACCGTGGAAAGTCTAAACATCGATATGTCTTTGGAATGATACGGGGAAATTTAAATTAAAGTGAGTGTTTCTAAAATAAAAGTGACATTGCACCTCTGCAGCAGATGTTATTCAAGGATTTTTAAAAACATCATTTTGTTCTCATGTTGCCGCTGTGCCTGAGTAGCTCAGTTAGTACAGCATCAGCCTTTTCATCTTAGGGTCCAGGGTCCAGATCCATGTGTGGATGTAGCTTTTAAATTGCGCCAGACTTGAGCAGACAATATCAAGCACAAGCATACAACACAAAAGCCCTGCAGGTTGGGTGGTACAGTGGCTCAGTGGTTTGCACTGCTGCCTCAAGGTGTCAGGGACCCAGATTCAATTCCAGCCTCAGGCAGCTGTCTGTGTAGAGTTTGCACATTCTCCCTGTGTCTGCATGAGTTTCTGCCCACAGGCCAAATGTGGAGAAAGTCAGAAGTCACGCAACACCAGGTTATAGTCCAACAGGTTTATTTGAAATTGCAAGCTTTCAGTGGGCTTCCCTCCACTTCAGTGCTGTGAAAGCTTGTGATTTCAAATAAACCCGTTGGGCTATAACCTGGTGTTATATGTCTTCTAACAAAGATGTGCAGGCTAGGTTGATTAGCCATGGGAAATGCAGGGTTACAGAGATAGGGTAGGGGGGGTGGGTGTGGGTGGGATGCTCTTCAGAGGGTTGGTGTGGGCTCGATGGGCTGAATAGCCTGCTTCCACATTGTAGGGATTCGATGATGCTGTGAATCTAGCACATAGCAGCAAAAGTAGTTGGGTTTGAGTCAGTGATAAGATCGCACTCTGAGTAGGAAGGCTGTGGATTGAAATCCTGATCCAGAAAGAAGAGACCAGTCTCTGATACTGGGGTGACAGTGGGGCAGTTGAGTGCAATGAGAATAGAGAGGTAAAATCAATCGTGTTGTCCTTTTGATTTACAAAGGCCAGGATATGCCAGTGAGTGGTCAGCCCAGAGCTTAGCTTTCCATCCCACATTATTGCTCAAGTGAGTACCTTTTCAAGGCATTTCTGTGACCACAGAAAGCCTGGCCTGCACTAATTCTGCAATGATATAAGAAAGGAGAAATGGACTATGTTTTTGCTTTTCAGGATCCCTCCTGTGCTGCTGCAGCCTGAACCTTAACTAGTGCCAGATAAATCAGCAAAAAAATTGTGTCCGACAAATGTCCAAACCTGTTTCATATCAGGAGAATCCTCATTTCCAAAGAGGTTCAAACTCCCAACACTAGACTTTCAAACCCATTGGAGGAGCTCCCCCAACAGTTGATACCAGCACACATTCTTTATTGGTACATTAAAGTTTTGATCACAAAGTAATAATCAAGAAGGTTTTTGGATATTTAACAATTATCTTTTATACCGCGTAATGTAAACTGTGGGATTTATACGTAGAAATTTTAACGTTATTTGTTGTGAATTTGGGTTCCTGGCTTTCAGGTTAGTAAAAGGTGAGTTTTCAGTTTGTCTGAAGTTGATAATTAACTTGTAAGCATTTCTGTAGCCATGGTGATTCCTTTCCAAAGCAGTTTTTGAGAGCTGGCCTTAGTAAATAGGCTTTGTACCCTACTGATAGACTTCTGTTTATTTACATTTGTTCGAAAGGTTTATTAGAAAGCTCTGGAACTTGACACCTATAGCTGAAAGAGAGAGAGAGAATGTTAATTTCACTTTTGACTTTGAATGGAGGAATCCTGTGTAAAGCCTTGGAATAGTATGGCTGTTTAGAACAATGCTCTTGAGAAAGGAGGGGTATGTAATGAACTGTGTTACCTTAGAGTGAAGAGTGAGGGTTAGTCTCAGGCCATTATTCTTGGGATAAAACTTGAATTTACTTAAAGCTGAGTGCATTAAGCATTGAAGGTGCATGATAGCTCCAGGGAGAAATTATATGCAGTTCCAGTCTAAAGGTTGAAGTTACAAGTGAGTTAAATATACCAAGACATTGAATACAGGGATTCTGGTCTGAGTTTTATATCAATGGCATTTGGGGTATTATGCCAGAGGTGAGTTTTGGGGACTACACAAATTCTCTTTTACTTCTTTTCAATTTATAAAGCAGTTTATTTTTTAGGATTAATAGAATTACAATTTTACTTTATGTTTACAAGCTTTGAATTTGTATTATAAGTAGATAGTTTGGAGTTTACGATTTTATCTTCATTTCTTTTCGAATTGACTTCTATTTATTATTAATGCGAAATCTGCAGCATTGCACAATTACATTTTAGCGAGAGATCATTTGGTCTGTCATAGGACATAGAACAGTACAGCACAGTACAGGCCCTTCGGCTCACGATGTTGTGCCGAACTTTTACCCGAAACCTAAGGTCTATCCAACCTCCACCCCTACCTTATACTATCATCCATATGCCTATCTAATAGCCGCTTAAATGCCCCTAATGAGGCCGACTCCACTACCCTCTCTGGCAATGCATTCCACGCCCCTACCACTCTCTGAGTAAAGAACCTACTTCTGACGTCTCCCCTATATCCACCTCCACTCACTTTAAAACTGTGCCCCCTCGTATTAGCTACCTCCACCCTAGGAAAAAGTCTCTGGCTATCCATTCTATCTATACCTCTGATCATTTTGTACACCTCTACCAAGTCACCTCTCATCCTTCGTCGTTCTAAAGAGAAAAGCCCTAGCTTTCTCAACCTTTCCTCATAAGACCTTCCCTCCATTCCAGGCAACATCCTGGTAAATCTCCTCTGCACCTTTTCCAAAGCTTCCACATCTTTCCTGTAATGAGACAACCAGAACTGGACACAATACTCCAGATGTGACCGAACCAGGCTTTTGTATAGCTGGAGCATGACTTCACGGCTCTTGAACTCAATCCCTCTATTAATGAAAGCTAACACACCATATGCCTTCTTAACAACTCTATCCACCTGGGTGGCAGCTTTCAGGGAATTGTGGACATGAACCCCAAGATCCCTCTGCTCTTCTACACTGCCAAGAATCTTTCCGTTAACCCTGTATTCTGCTTTCAAGTTTGTCCTTCCAAAATGAATCACCTCACACTTTTCAGGGTTAAACTCCATCTGCCACTTCTCAGCCCAGTTCTGCATCCTATCAATGTCCCTTCATAACCTAGAACAGCCCTCTGCACTATCCACAACTCGACCCACCTTTGTATCATCCGCGAACTTACTAATCTACCCTTCCAGTCCTTCATCCAAATCATTTACAAAAATCACAAATAGAAGAGGACCCAGAACAGATCCTTGTGGTACACCACTCATAACTGAGCACCACGTTGAATATTTTCCGTCCACTACCACCCTTTGTCTTCTAAGGGTCAGCCAATTCTGAATCCAATCTGCCACATTTCCCCCTATCCCATGCCTCCTTACCTTCTGCATGAGCCTACCATGGGGAACCTTATCAAACGCCTTACTTAAATCCATGTATACCACATCCATTGCTCTACATTCATCCATGTGTTTGGTCACCTCTTCAAAGAATTCAATAAGGTTTGTGAGGTATGATCTACCCGTCACAAATCCATGCTGACTATTAACTCTGACTGTCATGACCTATCAAGTCAGGTTTCGGTCTGGGATCTGACTTTACCAGTAATAATATCAGCTGAGATCAAATCAGCACATGATTTAGTTTGAAACTATTTCTAGCCCATATCAACTGCCCCACTGTCATATTTAGGCTAATGCCATTGCCTCTCATGTTAAAGCATCCTAACTCTTTTCCTGGTCCTGGGAAGGTAAGGCAGGGATACTGTGAACATGCAGGTAAGTGCTAAGTGTGTGAGCAAAGAGAGCAAGCGAGCATCTCTGAGATGCAGCTTGGTCCAATCTGGTGCCAGTCCCTATGGGCACAGTGTTTCAATGCTCATTATCAGTGTGCCCATCAATGCAGGACTGTGCTTCCTAAGCATCCTGTGAGTTGATCAGAGACGTGGCAGAATGGTCATTGGTAATTGCCGGATGCCAATGTCTCTGCCAATGCTAGTGCCCATGGATTGTGCCCTGAGAGGGTGCTTGGTTCTGAGCAATATGAAGGTTCCTCTCAGCCAGTGGAGAGCTGAAAGCACAATGTACCGACTCAAACTGCATGTTGCTACCTTTCCATGTCTAGCTTGGTTGGTGTGTTTGATAAGATAGAAGGCTGGAATTTAACTAGGTAATTGTAGCATTAACAGAGCATCCAGTAAGCCATGTGAAAATATGATTTTTAACTCTATTAGAGAGTTAGCTCAAAAAACAGCAGGACTGAGCAGTAGGTAATCCTGGATGGACTGTGCCTGAGAAAGATAGGAAAAGCTAGTGGCATTGATGAAGGAGGACATTGTGGTGCAGGAGAAAGGAGGTATCTCGAAGGATTGTTTTGAGATTTATTTATTCACAGGATATTTACGTCACGGGCCAGACCTTGCAGACTAACAGATGGAAATTTGGAACAGCAGTAACAAGTGGCAACAGCTTCACGGCCAGCAGACCTGGGACAGTTTGCCGAGACAGAGTGATCTCAGCCATCAGATGAAAATAACAGGCGAGTTGAACATTCAGTTTCTCTCTCAAAAACTAAATTCAGCTGCTGTTGTTTTAGTGTGCAGCCCTAGGTCATCAACGTGTCCCCAGCCCCCCAGAGGGAAAAAGGTTCCCCACACATGGTCTAAACCAAACTGTCCCTTGTTCTCATTTGGATCCTTTGAACAGGTTTTGATTCACACTGGTTCTCTGTAGTGTCTCCGTGCAGAATGCCCCTGCCTCTGGGGAAGAACCTTTGGGTTTAAATGCCACTCCAAAACTTGTCAAGGGTGGGACTTGGTGCCATTTACCAGTCTCAGGATACTAACACTTTCCAACTATTCCCAAACAGCACAGACGTAAAAAAAATTTTTTAGTTTGCTCAGTCATTTCTGAAAGGTGTTAAAACTTAACCACATCACTGTGGGTCTGGAGTCATATTTCACAAAGCTGAGGATAACAGATTTTCTTCACCAAAAGTCATGTGAGCAATTATAAAAATAACAGCTCCAAATATTAATGATACCTATTTTATTCAGTTTAGTTACTGTTTTGAAGCTGAATTCCAAGATGGTGGCTTTGGGGTTCACCGCCTGCTCCCGCGGCTCGGCCGCACATGGGTATCGTGCAGCTCAGCTGGCTGCTTCCAGACCATTTTCGCCATCTCCACCATCCTCACCAACCTCACAATACCCACCATCGCCACTATCCTCACCATCCCCACCATCCCCACCATCCCCCAAATCCCCACCATCCCCACCAT